>JAQFVV010001171.1:0-99538 GCA_028023455.1 Epiperipatus broadwayi
TTACTGTTCAGATGTCCATTCCTGACAGTATAGTATTTTGTGTTGTCGTATCATGCTACATTGAATACATGAATGTATCAGATGGATTGGCGCTCCAGTTGATTGCGAAATTTGTTGCCTAAGGTTAAATCAGGGAAGAATATTTTCTTTTCAAATGCAGATCTATGTAGTCTATTCATACTTGACTATCTAAATAAAATATTAAACTCATTGAAACATAGTTAAATGTAAAATTAAAAGTTAATATAAAAATCTAAAATGTTAAACTTATTCCCTCAAAATTTAAATGTTATTTTATATGTGCGTAAATAAATATTTTATGTGTTAATTTCTGGCAGTGGCTTTTATTTATTTATATTTAAGATATAAATTAAGATATAGATTTTTATTTCTGCTACTCCACTGAGCTAGTGATTTGGGCTAATGATCGAGTCATTTAAATAAAGTGGAATCTTTAACAGCGCGTATCTGCCTACTCTATAAATTTTTCTAGGTTTAAATGCCTAGATGGCGCCTTGTAGAGCAGATATCGTAGTTTGCGGTTAGATTCGATCTTTCCTTCCATTTCAATCATTATAATATATATATTTCTTATAATAATTTCTTTCATGTACTTGTTCAATGCAAACAAATTTTCTTAAAAAAACTTCTTTATTTTCCTTACAGTTTCGACTGTCCAGCAGTCTTCATCAGAACTTTATCAAACTTCCTTTGCAGAGGAAAATTTGTTTGCATTGAAGTGTATAGATGAAAGAAGTATTATAAATATATATATGAAGATATGAAAAAATGTAAAAAGAGAAGAATAAGAGAATATACTTCTGATGAGAAGAGAGTGAATAGTTCATAATTCATTACTAATTAAGACACCATATCTGAACCAATGCATGTGCTACATAGTGACATGTTTAGCTAGTTGCCACAGAAATTTTAAGATACTAGCAGGTTTGGATCATGAGTCACATCATGAAATGTGTTATCATATACCTGCATGGAGCATTTCTAAGCTCACCTCACAAATCATGCAAATCATTTGCATGTTGTTCTGACTCATGATTTTATTGCCACAGATAATATAAATCATTTCAAATGTATCGATAGCACTGTGTTACCCAATTTAAAATAAATTTACATGAGTGCATTGATCCTCTATGGGTTAAAGTGTAAAACACCATGTCACATTTCATATTGGAACTCATGATTCAGATGTACTAGCATTTTAAAATTTTATGATGAGCAGTTGAACTTAGTCCTATAATATTTGCATTGCTTCAAAGATGGCACTGCAATCAACTTGGAAAAAGACCAATTACCAGTCATCTTTTCACTGGGATGCAATGTGAGCAAATGCTTCAAAATTTTGTCCTTCAAGTATCATAGTTAAGATGAAGTTACTTGCTTTTATTTTTACTATTGGGATAATTATAATAAAAAGAACATAAAAAGGAGTTACTTTATAAACAAAATTTAGGGATTGTATAATTTGAGAATAATGCATTAAGATCATATCAGTGGTATCAATTAATCAGTAATAACAGTCACAAATGTCTCCACACAGTAGTGCCACCCAGCGCAAGCCTTAGTAATTAGTGGATGCAAAAAAGTTTGTGCATAAATTCCCTATTTTAGTGCTTGCTCATCAAATATTCCCAGACTAGTTTGTAAATTTTGACTTTCATCAGTGAGGAGTCTTGAATATGAGAACCCAACATCTAGATCTTAACACTTAATGCAACCCTGCAGAAGCTATTTTTTTATCTATTTAGTTAATTATAAATCTCTAAACCCAAAATGAAAAGATCAAAAATGATTTTTAATCTGAGCTCATTTGCTGGTATGAAATTTGCATCAGATCCTAAGATCTAGGTGCATTGCTTTCAGATCCAAGGTTGCCCATAGATGGAAACGGCAAGTTAGAAACTAGCCTGGGGAAATTAAAACAGACAAAACTCTCCATCCATATTGCCACTCAGTGCAATCCAGAGTAATCAGTTGATGCCAAAAGGCTTGTACATAAAGGCCCCATCTAGTGTTTACTCAAGGCTCCTCACTGATAAAAGCCACAAGCCAGAAACTAGTCTGAGGATATTGGATGAGTAGACACTAGATGGGGATTTTACGCTCAAACCTTCTGGCATCCACTGATTACTCTAAGCTTATACTAAGTGGTAATTGGGGATACTGGATAAGTAGGCATTAGATAGAGATTTCATGCACAAACCTCATTGCATCCACTGATTGCTAATGTTGGCACTACTGTATGGTAAATCTGCTGCTGTTTTAATAGCTTGCATACGATAGGAAATGGTGATCATGTGATGTTTTAACGAGTAATAATGGTTTATTTTATTATACTGTGAATTGTTCAAATATATTTTAAATTTTTCTTATATATTAATTCAAATAATAATAATATTATTAAAATTTTTTAGATAAAATAATTCTGCTTTTTTTTCGATCAGTAATGGAAACAGTTATTGAAGAGGGAAACGATCTGTCTTAAAATTAGTCCATTTGCAGGGATTATGCATTCACCTTCTAGAAGAGCTAAATGGATCAAAATTCTAAGTGAATATGTGTTTCAATATCTTTTTATTAATAAGAAAAAAATGTTGCCTATTAATTAAAATGCAGACCACAATTTTGAAATGATTTTAAATAAAAAAATACATTTATGTTCACCAATACTATCGAATTTAAATTAAAAAATAACTTATATATATATATAAACAAATAAGAATGACTAATATCGTCATTTTCAATCACCATCGATCCACTATTGATGGAAATTCTCTCCATTTATAATCCAATTACTTTTACAACTTCTCTTTTCAGCGTTAAGTCGAAAATCTCAATTTTATATCTATTTCATTCATAGTCTCTAGCTCTTTGCAATTTCTTAGAAATATATTTAAAATGCACTTGTCAATCTGCTATCATCTCTTATAAAAATATATCCATCCCAATATCATTTCAATCTCTTGGTTCTATTTTAATCGGAGATACTTGTTTTTTCGCCCCTTTCTTGTCATTCCTAACACATATCTTTCCATTCTATTTATTGCTCTTCTGTTAAGTTTCCAAATCTCATATCCACAATTAACAACCGTTAAAACACCTCTATTAAATAACTTTCTTTTATTTTTAAATTCATAAACGCATTTCCTTCTAGTATTATCAAAAGCAATTTATCAAAATTTAATTCCATAATTTATGTAATCGATTATGTTTCCTTCTACTAACAGAAATACACACCAGCACTATATACAGGACGTTTATATTTATGATTCTTTATCTTCAAAATGTTTTTTTATTAATAATAAAATAATATTACATTGCAGAAAAAACAATTTTAATGTTTTTAACGCGCACGTACATATACACACATTGATATATAAACCATTTGTATTTAAAAATGGAGTCCGTTGTATACATATTTAAATACTGTACTGGCAAAATTAGTGCTTAAAATTTTTTTTTCTTTAAATAAAAAAAGTTATAATTTTTTTTTTCAGTGTTAATTATAAATTTATTTAACGCACGTTGATTATGTAAGTGATATTTACTGAGGCAATAAACCCCAAAGCATGTGCGGTTGAAAATGCAAAGGTAGAGCCCTCTTTCTTCCAATGTGTAAGCTTGTGGTTAAGCCCTGTAGAGGTCTCTACCTTCGCATTTTTAACCGTACATGCTTTAGGTTTCAGTGTTAATATAATTTTGCTTTGTATTACGCTTTTAAATTAAGAGCAATATTTCATTCTATTTGTACACTAGATGGTATGGATTAATTTTCGAAATCATTCTTTTCAATTCTGATGTTAAAAAGTGAATCGAAAAAGTTATGTATAACTTTGTTTATATACTAAGTTCTTTACATACAAATAGAATAATTTGTCAATAAACTACTCTGACCAAGATGTAACACTTGAATATTCTTGAAAGTAGTTGGTTATTGCTTATACCCAGACATAACTCAAAATTAAGCTTTAAGAATGCTGGTATTGAAATCAAGAGTCATTTATACCAATATCTCCCTGAAACTGGAAAAGCCTACATCTATACAGGTTTTATCAAAGCAAGACCTTTGATTGAGATACTAATGTTAAATTATAATAAATTCTCAGGAAATTGAATGAATCAAAGTTGTTCATTACTCATTTGAAAAATATTTTCATGGGATCAGAAGTTACAGGTAAAGTAAAATATGTTAAACTGACTGGATTCACATTAGTAAAAAAAATAGCTTGTCATTTTATCTAGACACTTTGTGTATTCTATATGTATTAAGATAAGCTGTAATATATAAAAACAAGGTGGATTAAGAAATGGTGGAATAAAGAAAAGTCAACAATATTAAAAGATAAAATGAGATATGATAAAACAGACTAGATTCACATTAGCAAAGTAATAGTTTTCTATTTTATCTATTTACCTTATATATTCTATATGTATTAAGGAATATATATATATATGCAAAACTAGAGAGACAAAAATTATTAAGAAAAACAATATTTACAGTTGATATTCCTAATCTTCAGAAACATTCTAATGAATTTAAATTAGAACTTACAAATCGGTTTTAAATATTAGTAGATTTTGAACATGATTCAGATTTGAATGACATTAATGAGGAAAATAAGTGATACACTTTTAAACACTGCAACAAAGATAGCTGGTAGAAAAAAGCAGCAATTGACCAATAAAATTTCTATTGAGACTAGAGAATTTATGAAGAAAAGAAGGAATATGAGGATATACAACAATGATGCATTAAAAAAGATTGAATATCTCGAATTTTGTAAAATGGTGCGGAAAAGAGTTGAAAATAATATAAGAAAGTATAATTGTGAACTAGCAAAGAAATTGTGAAGAAGAGAATAAAAGTCTAGAGTGTAAAACAACATTTTGGTATTGGTAGGATATTTATATCTGCAATAAGAAAAAAAGATGGAATTATTACTAAAAAGAGAGATGACATCATGAAATGTGTAAAAGACTTCTATCAAGAATTATATAGCAATAAAGAACAAGTGCCTCCTATACCTATTATATCTTCTGAATTGCACATAATTTTGAATGAGGAAGTGAGACATGCAATTAAATTTATGAAGAAAGGGAAGGCTCTGGGTAATGATGGAATTATAATTGATATATTAAAAGAAGCAGGTGAAGAAATAGGAAAAATTTTAGCAAAAGTTATATACCAAATGTCTAAATGATAAAGATGTACCAGATGATTGGAAGAATGCAGTATTAATATTAATATTTAAAAAAAGTGATAAAGAAGATATTCGAAATTACAGACCTATCAGTCTTTTATCAGTTTTATACAAAATTTTTACTAAGATAATTACAACTTGTCTACAGAAATCACTGGATTTCCACCAACCAAGAGAACAAGCTGGATTTAAAAGTGGTTTTAGTACAGTAGATCATATCCAGGTATTGAGAGAAGTTATAGAAAGGACAAATGAATATGAGTTGCCATTATGCTTAGAATTTGTAGATTATGAAAAGGCATTTGATTCTATAAACATTTTTTCAGTGATTAAAGCATTGGATCATCAAGGTGTAGATCCAGGATATTGTCATATTTTAAAGAATATTTATAAAAATGCAACAGCAACAATTATATTACATAATGATAGTAGGAAAATCAACATTGAAAAGGGTGTAAGACAGGGTGACTCCATATTTTGTGGATTAGAATGGGAAGCTAAAGGAGTGAAAGTAAATGGAGATTATTTAAGTCATTTAGATTTTGCAGATGATGTAGTTGTTTTTGCAAATAATGCTTTAAAGCTATAGAAAATGTTGCAGGAGTTATCAGATGAAAGTAGAAAAGTAGGATTAAAGATAAATGTTAAAAAGACTAAAATAATGTTTAATAGATTTTCTCAAAATATGAAAATAAAGATTGATTATGATGAGTTAGAAGAAGTTAACAGTTACAAATACCTTGGTCAGATTATTAATACAGATGGAAACATAATGGATGAAATTAATCATAGAATTAAACTTGGTTGGAGTCCTTTTGGTAGAAATAACTTGATACTAAAAGTAAATATGCTTATGTGTTTGAAAAGGAAGGTTTTTAATAAATTTATTTTTCCACTTCTACTTATGGATCTGACACTTGGACACTTAATAGAAGAGCAATAAAGAGACTTCATACCATTCAAAGAAGTATGGAGAGATGCATGTTGGGAGTATCAAGAAGAGATCAAAAAATGCAATGTATGGGTAAGAGAACAAACAGGTGTTACTGAACTCATTAAAAAAATTGAAAGACTGAAGTGGAGTTGGGCTGGACATATTGCTAGAAGAGATGATAATAGATGGACAAATGAAATTTTGAACTGGATTCCAAGAGATTGTAAAAGACACAGAAAGAGACCACATGTTAGATGGATGGATGAAATAAGAGAGTGTGCAGGGGTGATGTGGAGAAGAGAAGCTAAAGATAGGAAAATATGTATTGAACTTGGAGAGACCTTCATCCTGCAGTGGATTGATAATGGTTGTTGATGATGATGATAACATATTAGACCATAGATAAAAGTAGATTTTCATTTTTATAGATTAAAGGTGGTTTCTTTGACAACAGATTGCGTTTATTAATGATATTGGTATAGTTTAAGTATTGAATTGTTTCATATATTGACATAAAATATCTATCTAGTTTTAGGCACTATTAGCTTTATTATCTAAGTAATACATGGTTGGAGTGTAGTTTGAAAGTTTTAATTGCAATTTAAAAGTTATAATTGACCATTTATTAGTCTGCTTTTAGAACAGGTTATATTTATCTACTTGCTTAATGAGATTTATTTAAACTTCTTTGTATTAATAATTTCACTCTCCATAGTCAAGTTGCAGTCTTTAATATCTAAATAAATATATTAGACCATATTACCCCCTTTCCTTTTTATTAATTAAAGATGGTTGTCTTGACAACAGATTGAGATTGTTAATGATATTGATATTGTTTAAGTGTTGACTGCTTTCATGTATTTATATATGCTGAAATGAAGATTTTCACAGGTTACAAGAAATGTGATGAGACATGCAAACTTCCTCCTATTTGAAAGAAACATTTTCTGATCCCCCCCCCCACCAATTTTATATAACTGTTTTACTATTGGTGGAACTAAAACCATCTTTATAATATTTTATTCATCACCAAGTTCATTGTTTATGTAATGAAGCCACAACATTGGTATATTCACAACCAAACTCATATATGCATGAACATGCAAAGTATATATATATATATATAAGTATAAACTTTTTCCAGAGATTAATATTATAGAATAACTAGATTAGCACCCCAACACTGGTTTATTGAATAAATAAATATATTTATTGGATTAAGAAGTAGTGGAAGAAAAATCAACAATATTAGTTAAACTATGGGCACTACTTATAGTTAAAGGTGAAATCTTAAAAAGACATATCAGACAAAATCCAATTAAGTAATAGAATAGAATTATAGCTGAATAACAGAAAATGTCAAGAGGAATATCAGCTGGATTTAAAAGTAATGATAAAGTTATGGAAGTCTTCACTGATATCTATTAGTTCTATGTGATTCATCAGCAACAAATTATCTAACAATCAAAATGGTTGGCACATCTCACAGTATTTTAAAGATGAGGTTGGAAAAGATCTGCAAATGTACAGACAAAGACTAAACTAGAATTGCTCAAGAATTGGTAATTATGTGATTCTCTATGGATGTAAAATATGGACTCTGAAACTTTTGCAACAATAAACTGAAACACAATTCTATTCCATACTATTTAGGATTAACTTTGTATCATGCCTCATTTATGTTTATTATTTATCTAAGGTGAGTAACTTTCTTGGAATATTAGTCAACACTATTTGGGATTGTGATGCAAGCACTTTATGTATAGCTTTTTCAATATCAGCATAGTTTACTAATGAATGTTATGGCCCTGTTTTGGGAGGGAGTATATTCAATTAAACTTGGTGAATATGCATTTCCCATTTTTTAACATATTTTTTTACCACATATCAGAAGACAAGTTGTCTCTCAGAAAAAGTAAGTTGCTAAGCAGATGAGACTTGCTAATAGTTCAAGAAATAATTTTGCCACTCAAATTTCATCTTGAACGAAGATTTTTCTGAATGTTCTATTAAAAATTTACAAGAAATTAATTTTAATATAAAAAAAATGGATTTGTTATGAGGTTTAATTTTTTTTTTTTTAGATTCAATAAATAAAACCATCTTGATATGATAATTAGTTGTTATTGATATCCGATCAGGAAAACCTATGATTATTGTACTTATATGCTACAAAAATGGAACGCACCTCTTTAGATGTGATCAAACACATATCTGGTGAGAATCTTTACCGATTTTATTACAATATTTTATTAATAGTTAAGCTACCTATATAAAAAAAATCCTAAGCTAAGTAAATAAATACTTAAATACAAAACGGAAATATAGATGCTTGGTCTATAGTAATAGTCAATATTATTAAAAATACCATAGATAACAACAGCAAAATAAAACATGAATGCCTCATCAAGATGAGACCAAACTGAAATTGTTATATAATGATCATATTATTCGACAATCTAATTTATTGTAAAGTGTAGGATGCTAAAAAACATTAAAATGAAAGGAGAATGCAACCAACAGTGAGATAAATATATACGATCATCACAATAATAAACCGATAATTGTTAGAAGTTGGCTGGACTTGGAAAATAATCCAATAATAATAATTTTAACAATATAATAAATGCATAAAAATACAGAGGTGTTGGCTGAATTATCACTGGACTTTTGCTCATTTTCATGCACATCGCAACAATGGGGTGCAAAAAATTGCTCAGAAATTCAACTGGAGCATTGATGCATGGACCCTAGGCTCAGAATCCCTCAGTCTGCCACTGCATTAGCCATATAACGTAATTGGCAAACTCATGTTGTATATAACAAAATATTTGGTATTTGAACAATTATTAATTAAAGTTTGCATACATTTATATATATATTATATGTCAAAGCACTGACCGGGAAGTGAACCCGGGCCAGCTCCTATGCTAACTGCTAGGCCACCAACGCTTGACTAAATTTATATTTTCTTTTTAAATATATACGCTTCTTCACAGGTTAGAATATGCAGATGTCCTAGGACAAATGTATAACACGGAGAAATTGTGAATCCAGAATACATATATAAGCAATCATTTACATATATATATATATAAAAAAAAACCCATACAATAGAAATTATTTATATTTAACTAAATCTGTAATAACCATACGCTATGCTGTTTAGAAACAATAAGTATGGGAAGTCACGTGAGCTCTTATCTCTTTTTAACAAAACCTGATAAAAGTAATAATAATGTGATAAAAATCAATAAGTATTAAAAAAATATTGAGAACGATATAGAAATCAATAAATATTTGCGAAGTCATAAATGAAAGAATAGCTTATAAGTTTTAAGACATAATAACTTTTAAGTGGCTTTAAAAACTGCCTTTTAATGTCAATTTTATATACTATAATCCTTGTTAATAAATCATGTTACATTTATGTATTTATTATTTTTAAAATCAATGTTTTAACAAACAATATTTTTTTACTTTGTTATTAAAATTCATTTATATCAGGCAAATCATAATAACCGTTGGTGTGGGTTTTGCCATAAGTTCATTGTAATTTCCATTATTACAATGGTTTAGAACTTTAGAAAAATATATATACTATATTTTTCTTTAACTTGGGTTTAAACTTTATATACAGCTAGGAATGAACTTTTATTATTATTATTTTATTAAAAATTTTTTTTTAATATTATTATAATTATTGTTATTTAATAATGTCATAAAATATTATTTCCACTCTTATATACTTTTGTTAATTCACAGTCTTACTTTACATACATGCACTTATACATTATACACACACATGTAGTTCAGAAAATAATAATCTATTTTTAAGTAATTATAATTGATTCAAATAAAATTAAACTTGGCTAACAAATTTATGAAATCCAAAACTTTATTTTCACTCAAGGAATTTCTCAATAATCAACATTTTATTAAATATTATTTTTAAAGGCATTTTACTGTCTAATGAACTATAAATAAAACTTTAGAATATTTAATAAGCTATAACTGGTAAACATCTATATAAATTTATTTAATATAACTTCTTTAAAACAATAGACCCTAAGCTAATATTTACTTCAGTTTAAATTGTTAAATTAAAATGCTATACATCTACAGCAAACTAAATAATATTTTTAAGCGATTATTAACAAGCATATTTAATAAAGTGTTTTACTGACAATTGGAACCTTTAACTAATACCTGTATAACTTAATTGAGAACAAGCTTAGGTTTTTTTAAGGAAATTTTTTAAAATTATTATTAGTGAATTAAATATTTATATGGATTTTTATTATACAGAAATGAGTAAATAATATCCATTAAATAGAGAAAGACTTTGATGTTACTAAGAAACTATCAATTACTACAAATTAACAATTCCTGAGGCAAAACAAATTTTTCTCATAATAGCGTTTTTGTTGGGGAGTCTTTAAATGAAAGATAGTCCTTTTTTATTTTGAACCCAAGTTCTTATATGGATTTAAACCCAGAAAGCTATTTATTATATCCTCATTTCTATATAATAAAATTCATATAAACATTTAATTCAACATATACAACTCTCTGGAGAAGTTTAAAATATTTTCAGAATGTCAAGAAAGATGTTATTCTGTCACATTCTCCTCACATCTATAATAAATAGCTGTCTGGGTTTAAAACCATATAAGAACTTGGCTTTAAAATAAAAGCAGAGCCCTTTTGCTTTAAAGATGCCCAAAAAGTGAGGTATTATGAGAAAAATAAAATGTTACTTAGAAGTAGTTAATAGTTTCTTAACAACATCAAAAATAAAATGTTTCTCTATTTAATGGATATTATCTCTTCATTTCTCTCTCTCTCTCTCTCTATATATATATATATATATATATGCTGATACAAAGATTTTCATGGGTTGCATATATAAAAGACATATTTTGTGGGTTCATCCATGTTAAAAAATTTAAATATTGAATATAACGATGTTTTGACTTGATCACACAAGTCATCCACTGGGTGATAAAAAGTATCACCCAGTGGATGACTTATGTGATCAAGTCAAAATGTTGGTATATTCAATATTTGAATTTTTTAACATGGATGAACCTGCAAAATATGTCTTTTATATATATAATGCAAATTTTCAATAGTTAATTGGTTTTTAAATAAAATTCATTGCAGAACAATCCAAAACACTTAAATTAAAAAATATTCACAATCTGTTTTTAAGATACCCTCTGTCTTTTATATATAAAAGTTCCTATTCTGCTGTGAATATTTATATATTGCAACCAGTTGGTTACATAGCTATCTTACAAAAAATATATAAATATCTAATTATATAGTTGGCAGCATTTTTCTCATGTTTGAGAATTAAAAAAATATTTAATTAATGGGGAAAATAAAATTTAATTTTTCAATGCATATTTTATTATGGGTCTTTATTTAACTCAGATAGTATGAAAATTTTCAAACATTAAATATATTTAAAGTATGCTAAAAATAAAAAAATGGAGAAGAGCAAAAATAGGATTTTAATAATTTTGTAAATTTTAATTTATCAGGGTTGTTTTCCTTTTTTATGTCTATTTAATGAAGTGAAAAAAATCAATCCAATGCAATTAACAGATTATCTTGTTGTTGTTGGCTTTTTTTTTTTTTTGCAAAATTAGATTTTTTAATTATAAAAGAATGTCAAAAAGTTTGTGGTTAAATTTACATTCTTGACTTGTTTTTTATCTGAATAAGAAGATAATAACTGAATAATTGTTTTCACAAAATTGTATTTAATTGGGTGTCATGAAAGTGATAATGTAAGAGAAATATTGTAATTGGCTTGTGGGAAAGATTGTTCTAAAAAAAAGTATATGTGGAGGTGTGAATTAAGAATTGTACCCAAGTGTCTAGTAGAAGAAATTTTTTTGCTAACTTAATTGTTGAAGAGAATAGTCAAATCTTATGCTTCTGAAAAAAATATAGTAGAAGAAAGTATTCCTAATTTAGCTGTTGAAGAGAAAGCAGTGGAGTTTTAATCCAGCTGCTAAAAGGAATGAAACAGAAGCTTTTATTAACCTGTGGCATAACACAGCAGTAATCTATATCATGCTATTGAATAAAATAACAGATTTTTATATCAAGCTTTTAGCATACTATAAGTTTAGCACTAAAATGGGTTGTACAATGAAAACCATGTACTAAGTTCATCTAAAAGCTAGGCATCACCTTCATCCATGTAACCTATCTTCACTGGAAGAAAATGTAGATAAGGTTAAAAAAACCCTTTAAGCAGTCTGTAATCTTGCTTTCAACCAGGAGTCTCTGAATACTTTTGTCCCACCTTGAAATTCCAAAGGAGAACCAAATGAACAAATTTCACTATTTTTCAATTACCTGGAATTGCTACAAACCATGAAAAGAACACCTTAAACATGCCATATCTAAGAACTCCCAACACTAAAGCCATAGCCAGAGGTATTATTATTTTGTTATGGGTGTGCAATATATGTTTATTAATAGCAAATCAGTTTTTTTGTTTCATAAATGTGATGTTTTTTCCCTCTCAATTTGCACTCTGGGTGGAATCAAAGATTGCTATCTTTGATTTTTGAAAATGTTTTAAAGAAAGAACCCTATGAATTTAAAGTTAATCCCTGAATAAAAATTAATTGGTTGGTTAATTAAAAATGTATTTTTTTGATGAAATGGGTGTTTGAAATGTCATACTATCATGTCATTGTTGTTAATAATCAGATATTAAATAATTGTTTTAAAAATATTCTTTCTAGTCTTAGTTGCTTTATTCTATTCAATTCCTGTTTCATGAAATGTTGTGTGTGTATGATCTTATGTCATAACAACTTTATAAGTAATGGATACCCAAGAATTACTCACAATTATTTAAAGTAAGCTAAATTTATTTATTTATTTTCCTCTTACTCACAATAATAAATTTGAGTTCTTGCTTTGGTGCACCCTTGCTTTTTAGTCTACATTTGTGCATAACAACTATATGGTATAGTGGATTATATTTAATGAGTGGGCATCCAGATGATGAGGAAGATGATAATGATTTCTGTATTGGCACAAAGAGGATATTATTCAAAGACCATGCATTACATTTTATTTAGTTTGGTCTCTATTAAAAATTAAGTTTATAGTTGACCAATACATTAATGGTATTAAGTGGCCATAGCATTGATGATGATCAGCACGTTTATCCCAGTATTATTGTTTAGATTTTTCTGATTATGTATTCTTATGGATTAGCACTTAAGTTTGTGCATCCAAACTATGGTTCAAATAATTGCCCGAGCTGGCAAAGGCTCAATAGTTAGCCTGATCTACAGAAGACCCATTTCCAATCCAGTCACCAGATTGACTGCTGATTTATATTTTTTATCGTTCTAATCCGGCCACAAGATGGACTATTGATTGATTTATTTTGGGAGATCATTCATAATGATGAATGATTATTACTTTTGGGGAAATCTGGTGAACTTATAGTTAGATATGCTGATTTCTCAGAGTGATCAATATGCTCATCACTTTTGAGATGGAATTTTATTTTATATAACTTGAGGATAAAAATACAATTCCTCAGATCCCTCATGGTTTAAAGCCCAATTTTCTGTAGAGTTACAAATGGTTAACCAATTTAGGACAGTTGATGTTCACCTACTGATGACCATCAGTCCATTATGACCTTTAACATTATAAATGGATTCCATTCTTGCTATTAAAAGGTGTGAAGGTTGCCTTAATAGCAGTGAGAAATATTGATTACTATATTTTACTGTGAATGTTTAGGTGGTTACTGGTTGGATCTTAATTATATATATATATATAAAAGTTCATTTGATTTATCATCAGTATATTTTTCTCAACTACACTACATCACAATCATAAAAGAAATCCAGGGCATTTTTTTCCACTGTATGCATTTTATAAACAATTCCAACAAGTTTATTAAACCAGAAGTATTATCTTACATTGACTGCTCGAAATTGTTCCGCTATACCACTCTCACTCGTATTAAAGAGTTATTGTGTTGCAGAAATATATTCAAGCTTTTTTGGTTTACATAAATGCATTTTTATCTCCACTCCAACAATCACAACTATCCACCGGCACACAATCAGATCATCTCCTCTCACTATGTGTGCATTTTACAACTTACTTTACTCTTTAAATGAGCCAGAAATATGTCTATATACCCATTTTAGCTACTCAATGTTCTTCAATTGTACCATTATAACTCTCATACACACACGTATACTTGTTTTCAAAACTAACGCAGTAAGTTTTATAAATAAAACTAGACTGAGAAATTTAACAAGTTATTTTTTCAATAAAAAACTACTGATTTATAGAATTTTGATTCAGACTAGTTAAAATTTATATTTATTGAAAATATCATTCGCAGCTGTTTTTAATAAACATATTTTCAACGCACTCACTATTCAATTATCTGTGTTAGCGATTCTCGGTCTTTTTGATTAATAATAAAGACACTCACACAGATTAAATTTTTTATTTTTTTAACATCTACAAGTGTGTGGGTGCATAAACTTTTGCCAAATAGAATACATCATGAGCTCGGATCTCATAGGAACATATTATTTCTCCACCAGTGATAAAGGCAGGGTCATATTAATAACTGTATTTTATATTTTCATACTTATGATATCAGAACTCATATGAATAAGTTAGATTACCATTCAATCTTCTCTAACTATCAAGATTTAAAGAGTTATTTACGAGAGAATGCTGAAATGCTAACCAGTTTTGACTAAAGACTGATTACTTAATAGAAAAATTCACCTGGCCTGGACTCAAACTGTGGTTATAGTCATGGATATACGAGCTACAATGTCATGAGACTCATCTATAGGAATATATAAAATCTGCAAACCATCTACATATAAGAAAATAGTTTTTGTTAAATATCTAGCCAATACATCGATGGTAATAAATAATTTTTTGTTTCACAAAACTATAGTTGTGTGGATGGGAAGAGTAAAATATATATTTATTCTACATCGGCAATTAAATATTTAATATCATGAATTATATAAACAAATAAAAGAAAAATAGCAGTTATAATACTCAACTACTATTATGAATAATAAACAAATAGTTTGCCACTTGAGAAGTCATATGACATTCAAACAACAACAATGATAGAGATGCGCTGTGATTGATGACCTTTAGCTCTCCAATGTACAACTTTAACACAATCACTAAATCAAGAAGGGCAGACAATTAATTGATTTCTTGCTTGGGAGGTCAGATATTGTTCATGCACAGGAAGTGATCTAGCCAAATTGTAATTCATGAACTTTTAGTTTTCAAGCCTGCCAAACCAACATTGCTCTAAACATTGGTAAGACTAAACCAACTCATCTTTATGGTTCTAGAAAAAAGTGTACCTCAAATGCATACCAATAATTTATGCACAAGCAGTCATCTTTCGTGTTTTTAGAAGAATTTTTAATA
Organism: Epiperipatus broadwayi; assembly: GCA_028023455.1. Taxonomy (NCBI): domain Eukaryota; kingdom Metazoa; phylum Onychophora; class Udeonychophora; order Euonychophora; family Peripatidae; genus Epiperipatus; species Epiperipatus broadwayi. Next base: position 15,634 of record JAQFVV010001171.1, read on the forward strand.
AAGCCTTATATGGTCTAGTGTAGGGTAAGAATCCCTGTCATTGGAGTGTATGATCCTCAGATCCATTTCAGTTCCAGCACTTCCAATGATCAAATTTCTTGTGAACACCTGAGCACTTATTTTTCCTTCTATGATTTAGTGCAGTGGTAGACTGACTGACTGTTGAGTAAAAGATCCTTAAATTGATATCAGTTCTAGCACTTCAGCTGTTTGAATTTATTATGAACTTCTGAACGTGTGCTCTGTTTCTTATTATTGTTGTTATTATTATTATTTTAATGCAAATATTATTTTATTCGAATAAAAAAAAATGTTTTTATAACCAAATGTATGCATATCAAATTAACTGAAGGACAAAAAATTAGTAAATAAATTTAATAATACAATGTGATGAGATGCTTATAATATTAATTAAATATCAAGATAAAAAATCCTATTTAAGTTGTACTTAAAATTAAGACAACATAAAATACAAAAAAATAGTGTACATATATTATTTGCATATAGTTTACTAATATGCAGATTTCATTCTTAGATTTATGACAATATTAATAAGTTAAGACTACATAAAATCAATGCTAAAAGAATGGGTGACATCATTCCATTCTTTTCATAATTTATTGATTTCAAAGAGGCAACATGATACAATGCACTGTGATTTCTTTTTTGGAGTCCGGAATCTCTCAGCCACTATGCTCAGGAAAACCTGCTAGTCACTTTACCTTCCTTTTCCATTCCTGACCCTAAGTTTTTTTTCATATTCTTCTATATCCTGCTCCATCTCATTTCCACAACACAATCTTTGTCAACACCATGGCTGTTATATCTAAATACCTCTTATCTTTTCCCAAACCCAGCATAAAAACCAAGAACCCACTTGCTGTATAATCACTCGTTTATATTTATTCTTCCACAACTTCATTATTTGTACCCTTTCTGTTTGTAGGCATTTACATTAAATTAACAGATGCCTAATATTTTCTATACTCTTCTTACACAACTTGCAAACTAAGTCAGCCACATTTTTCCATTTGTGCATATATTCCCTTGTTGCTAAAAATCCTGTTTGAGCCTTAAACAGTTAACTACTTTCCTTGCTATTATCATAATTTAACTCACACCCAATATTCTGTTTACTTCTATATATATATTTAAACTTTTTTTACTCTCCATACTAGTTCTACATTTCTCCAACTACCTATTCTTTATTAATGCATCTATTCTTCTATTCCTTTCCTTGCCACTATGACACTCAACAATTCTCCTAATACAATCATCCCACATTTTGTATAAGTATACTGACACAAATTCTTTAACCAAATCTTCTGCATACCATACTACCTGTCTCACCCATTTTCTTGTCTGCCCTTTACTCATAACCCAATTAAATACTATTTTGGCTATTCTCTTATATATCCATAAACTGCAATTTACCAAACATTTTTATTATGAGGCAAAACTCTCTATACAGTAGTGCCATTCATTGCAAACCAGAATGATCAATGGATGCTGGAAGGTTCGTACATAAAATCCCTATCTAGTGCCTACTCATCCAATATCTCCAGACTAGATTCTAGCTTGTGGATTTCATCAGTGAGGAGCCTTGGGTCTGAAAGCATTGCACTTAGAACTTTGGATCTAATGCAACCATCCATCAGCCACCTTTTACTTTATTAGTGAACTATAATGCTTAGAGTCCAAAATGAAAACACAATAATGTTTTCAATTCAAGCTAAAGAATGGTGATCATGTGATGTTTAATAAACAATTGATTATTAATTAAGCAATGTAGTTAAGCATAGCTTATTGGGAGTCGTACTTACTTCTATTTCAATTTAATATATAGTTAACTAAATTTTTAAAAAAAATATTTTAATTTTGAGCCATCAAATTATTAAAACATACCTTATAAATTAAATAAACTATCTCATATACTTAATTTGCAACAAAATAGCTACAAAATATATTACAACAACAATAAAAAAATTGAATGAAGTCTAACGATTTTCACCATTACTTAAAGAGACACGAATATTATATTAAAAACAATGGGATACTTTAATTAATTTTATAACGAATGGTGTTTGATAACATATTTAGTTTTTAAAAAAAAAGCACCCCCCCCCCTTGTTTTGGCAACTTTAAAAAAAAAAAAAGAACACAAGACCAATTCACTGCTTAATCTTATATTGGGAATTAAATTCGATGATGAACACCCCCCCCCATAAATAACAATAAGATATGCATATGTAAGACTGACAGTATGATCATTAATACATCCAATTGTTTTTTAAGTCATGAACTGAGATTCGAATCCAAATAAAACTTGGGAAATTGATTTAGATTTTAAACAGGTGTGGAATTTTTTTTTGTTAAGGTACCTCTTGCATAGTCAAATTAACAATCATTTAATTAGTGTTTAGTTAATGGTAACTAATTATTTTTAGGTAGAGGTAAAAAAAAGAAAAAATGCAAATCACCAATATATGGCATTTTCTTTGAAATTTATTTATTACTTTTCTATAGAAAAATGCTAGATAAATCTTTGTCATGCAATGGGCTATTTAAATATAGTTTCAGATATTTACCTATTCATTCTCGTATCTGTCTATTTATATCTGTCTGTCTGTCTATCTGTCTGTCTGTCTACCTACCTATCTACCTACCTATCTATCTATCTATCTATCTATCTATCTATCTATCTATCTATCTATCTATCTATCTATCTATCTATCTATCTATCTATCTATCTATCTATCTATCTATCTATCTATCTATCTATCTATCTGTCTGTCTACCTATTCATCCATCTGTCTCTCTATCTGTCTCTCTATCTATCTATCTATCTATCTATCTATCTATCTATCTATCTATCTATCTATCTATCTGTCTGTCTACCTATTCATCCATCTGTCTCTCTATCTATCTATCTATCTATCTATCTATCTATCTATCTATCTATCTATCTATGTATCTATCTATCTATCTATCTATCTATCTATCTATCTATCTATCTATCTATCTATCTATCTATCTATCTATCTATCTATCTATCTATCTATCTATCTATCTATCTATCTATCTATCTATCTATCTATCTATCTATCTATCTATCTATCTATCTATCTATCTATCTATCTATCTATCTATCTATCTATCTATCTATCTATCTATCTATCTATCTATCTATCTATCTATCTATCTATCTATCTATCTATCTATCTATCTATCTATCTATCTATCTATCTATCTATCTATCTATCTATCTATCTATCTATCTATCTATCTATCTATCTATCTATCTATCTATCTATCTATCTATCTATCTATCTATCTATCTATCTATCTATCTATCTATGTTTATTTACTTACCTATCGGTCCAATCAATTGATTTATTTACCAATCCATATACATACATACATACCTATGCTGTCATTCATCAACTATCCATCCATATATCTTTTTGTATAATATATAAAATAAACATATTTTTGATCACAGAAATAGGATCATATGGGATCGGAAACCTAGGTATGCATGCCAAATGTGGCATGCAGAACAAATGTCAATGGCACTCTGATTGAATTGGAAATATAAAAAAAAATTATAAGCATACGCATTTGTGCCACCTACATTTTGCTTATGCGACTCACGTGTAAATGGAAACCATGATTCAGTTTAATTTACTCATTATTTTGTACAATAAACATGCATTTCATCTTGCTATTTTCAATAAAGGTAAGAGTTAAGTGGAATGGAAATTTTTTTTTTCCTAGGGAGGATTAATTTTGCCTATTTTTTTTTCACGGTCAATTGACCTTTGATACTTTTGTGTACAACTGCGTGTTTAAAATAAATTTATATTCAAGCAGAATATTATATCAAATAATTCATTTGAAAAACTTCTATTCGTAATTGTATTGTTGCAGTTACTTGGGGGAAAATGTTTATAATTAGTGATAGTCGGGTTAATGAGTGAACGAAGGCCGCAAATATGTGAGAATTGATAATATCGTTCAGATGCCGAAATTGTTATGTCGATTGTGTAATTAAAACAAATTTCTTAGAGAAAAATCCCAAATGTCCATAGTTTTTTTTTTTAAAAAAAGAATACATGTATATGAAAAACTTCCAATTTCGATCTGATTTTTTTATATCATAAAAATGAATTAATTCATTTGCTAGAAAAATACTTTTTATTTTGCTAAAGTTTTAATTAAAATAGCTTTTTAAATTAATTCAGGAAAAGCTAAATGCGTTTTTTTCATTTTTTTTTCATGTGTCAAAGCATCGGCCGGGAAGCGAACCCGGGCCAACTGCTTGTAAGGCGGCTGTGCTGACCACTCGGCCCCACAACGCTTGACTTTTGCCTATTCTGAATCACGGTACGGTAATCGGAAATTTAGTAAGCAATACACATTTTTTTAAGTGCCAATGAAATGAATCTTCTCCATGCCAAAGAGAATTTTAGACATGTCTTGTGAATGCAATATAATTTAACAAAATATACTTTTCACATAAGATCCTATGTATTTTAAAATATTGAATGACCAATAATATAAGATCTGGTTATATTGGGCTTCCACAAAACATACTTTTCACTTAAGATCCTATGTATTTTAAAATATTGACAGAATCAATAATATAAGATCTCGTCATATTGGGCTTCATAATCATATAATATAGAATTTTGAAGCCCATTATAACTGGACCAATTTTGATCGGTAAAATCATTTTGGCACGTGAAATAACATTATAACATAGGTTCAGCACAATACTACTATAAAATTATCACCCCTGTTATAGTTATTTTAAGATTTGAACTTTTAACATTAATTTAATTCAAAATAAATGTATGATATTCATGTGTGATTTTGTATAAGCACAATTTAAATAAACATGTATAAATTAAGAATTATAACTGTTAATTGTATTTAAAATGATTTAGACATTTACACACAAGGTTTGCACAATTTTGGTAAATAAATAATATTAGATATAGAAATACTATTTAATTAAGGCACAGTACAAAGAAGTGTTTTTGCATATAGCTGAAGTGTTAAGAATCTTCTGAAAATTGATTCTCATTATCTTAAACTGAAATAGGTTATTAAAATTAGGATTACAATTTAATTAAATAGATATTGGCACAGAATAAACAACAGTTGTTGAAAGATTAGTTAATTTCTTTAAATCATTAATCAAATTGTTTTTCCAACAATATTAAATAATCAAACCACCATGTGCTGTGAATCAAAAAAAGCCAGCTCTTTATTAAATTAACAATGTACATAAAATGCCATGCAACCAAGCATCAATGTCACATAGCAGAGATAATTTCTATTCATTTTAAAAACAATCACCAACAATAATTTGACATGCAAATATAAAATAAACTACTCAATATAAAGTACCAAGTTGGATGAAAATCTTCACTCATTGCATGTCACCTTTTTTATCACACTAATAGTACTTGTAAAATAACAAATTTTCCTAAATTAATTACAGATCAAACTTTCCAAGTCTATAGGAGTTATAATTAATATATAAAGGCACATGTTTACATCTGCTATAAGATGGATAAAGAGTCAGATGCTTTACAATGGCAGTGGCAGATAGGAATTTGGTTATTTATTTACAACTTTTTTATGCTGCATTAAAATATTTCATATATATATATATATATATATATATATTATAATGGATGTTAAGACACCATTACAAAAATTATACTTTTATAGGGGTAAAGAAAATAAAATAGATTTTTATTTAGGATTTCATTTGTAAAATTTGATTAAAGGTTTTTTTTTAATGCTTGTACTAATATATATGTATGTGCATGGGAATTATATTTTAATACCACAGTTATATTTGGTTTTTAATTTTGATTTTAAAAAAAGAAAACTAAGATTACTTTTTTTGTTAAATTTATGTAAAAGTAAAGTGTACAAATAGATTGCTTTACAGATTTTGGATTTATATTGATAAAAATAATTAAAAAAGAAAGAAAACAAAAAGAAAAGAATTTTTCATTAGTTGGTTCCTGGATCTGTAAAGGGCAATTTATTTCATTAATTAGATAACTATTGTTAGCTAGATAGAGAATTTTTAAATTTTAATTAAAAAGAAAAAGTTTTGTAATTAGGAGATATGATTCAGATAACAAGTTCTAATCAGACCTTCGGATTATCTTAGAAAAGCTAGAATACTTGCATCAGCTAGTATACTTGCACTAGCGCAAAGAGACAGACACCAATTCTGACAGGAGAATTGCACGATTCCTGCCAAAATACTTGGAAAGAACGATTCCTGCATATTCTGAAAGCTGATCCATTAATTATTCTACCTAGAATAAACATTAAACCTACAGCAAGAATATTTTCTTTACCATGATGTGCTAAGCTTCTCTCCAGGACAGGTTCAGATGTCCTGTGTCTCCATTAACTGCCTACAATGCCATAAGAACCGGCTCCAAAGAAACCACTAACCAACTCGCCCAACCCTACCGTCAGTGAATCCAGAGCAACGGACTAACCTAAGAAGTCTAGTGCACTAGCATTGAAATAAATTATTAAGGTACCTTACATTTTTGCAATTTAAATAATGTTGTCTTAGATTTGTTCCCTTTTGTTTTTAAATATAAATGTTTTTCAAGTTGTATCTTATGTAATTCGATTTCTGTGTGCTTGATATTTTTTTTTTTTTAACGAGTGCTAGTTTCAAACTTATTACTGTCCATCCTATTTAAGTCTTAGTACGTAAGATAGTAGTTTATAATCTCACATCCCTTTTATTATGGAAAGCTGTCTGGATATTACAGACTATTTTAATTGACTTCTGGCTCGTGACCCATTTTATTATTAGTTCTACTTATGTCGTGAAACTTTATTTATAATAGACTATTAAGAAATATAATAGTTCTTACTTTTATTTCTTCAAGCTTCCAATTCGTTTATTAGGGGCACGTACGATCATTTTAACCCTCTCAATAGGTAGATCATGAGCTCCTAGCCTGTCTCACTCAGGGGGAGGTCAATCGATTGAAAGTAATAACTTTCAACACTCTTTTTATTATTATTAATGTTTTGGAAGCTACTTTCTTATTTCTTAGACTATTAAGAAATATAATAGTTCTTAGTTTTATTTCTTCAAGCTTCCACTTCGTTTATTAGGGGCATGTACGATCGTTTTAACCCTCTCAATAGGTAGATCATGAGCTCCTAGCCTGTCTCACTCAGAGGGAGGTCAATCGATTGAAAGTAATAACTTTCAACACTCTTTTATTATTACTATTAATGTTTTGGAAGCTACCTTCATATTTCTTCTGTTTTGACATAAATCTCTTTTCCTAACTATGGGTTATAAGCAGGAAGCTAACCTCCCTTGTCTGGCGTGAGATCACTGTATACTTACTAATACTTCTGCTACTGCCAGTATTTTGCACTCTTTCGCGCACAGGAAATCGCTCTCAAAGCTATATAAATATTTTAGTTCAATTTTGACCAATGTACGTGTAATACATATTTTATGTGTGCTTTAACAATTATTATTTAGATTTATGTTTATTTAATCATACTTTTAATAAAATTATTTTATTCATTTACTTAGTTGATTTTGTTTTCTGTTGCTACCTTTCCAACTCACTGAACAAAACATAGATCTCATTTGCTTGATTGAGTTAGTCTGGCGCATTCGATTCGCATATCCTGTAACCCCTTAAAAATAAATGTCTAGTTCCAAATTTCGGACTAGTGGAGCCCTGGCGGTCAGTTTATGCGAGTCTAAAGCTTTTGTCTGGTATAATATATATGAAAATACTACAATAAACATTAATTATGATAAATAAAAATAAGAAGACCAAGTATACTTTTGATGCGTGTGTATCATAATAATGGATGTTCTATTGAAAATTTATGAAAACCAATTTTATGCTAACTTGAATACTATGATTATCAAACTCCCATAATTAGAAGATACATCATCATAAAATCCCAAGTGTCTACATGACATCAATTCAACTTGCACCAATTTGAGTCTGACAAGATCCAGAACCTAGAGACTAATGTTGCTGATTTGATAAGTTAATTTTATTTCACAGTATGCAAATTAGCAAAAAATGGGTTTCATAGATTCTTATTAGAACAACAATGATTATGATGTGTCAAAAGTATACTTACTTGGCCTATTTAAATTTATTTAATATTTAAATTCAAGTATATTATATATACTTTTAAGCTAGATATAATTACAGGGGATTTGAACCCAGACTTTCAAGCCCCTTATGTCATCTACTCCCTCTTTATACAGTCAATACACATGAACACATACACCTGGGTCTCATTTTACATGATAGATAGGTTCCTCAGAAAACATGCGGAAATGAAATCGCGCAAAAATAGATGTAACTTACATTGAAAAAGGGGGGATGGGGTCTGTGATTTTTCAAAATTCGCATAAAAGCAAAGCACCAACGTAAAATTACTTTAAAATTCGTGCAAAAAAAAAAATAAGGAAGTAAAATATGACTAATAAAAAATTTCAAATTTGAAAAAAATTGATACAAGACAAACTTTTTTTAACTATAATATTTAATTTTATTCAAAATAATATATTTTTATGCATAATTTACAGTACAGTAATTTACATGTTTTTATACACGTTTTAATTATTATGATTTTCTGGTGACAACGTAATTAGTAATTAATCTTTGAGATGATGATTTTATTAATTCTTTACGAAGCTCGTGATATCCAGACATACAACCATTACTTGTTGGAATTTAAGAGCACGTTAATGATTAGTGTCATTAATAAGAAAATAATAATTGATTACGTTCTTTTTTAAAAAGCAAAAACAGAATGTGATTTAAAATGCAAAATTAACACACACAATGTTTGAACAAATTTACATTATAATCTTGTAAAATTTAATATATGTATACATAAAATGTGGAAATCATGATTTTAATTTCATTATTGCATAAAATCTTACTATTATATAGCACTGAAAATATTGAAATTACTAAGATGAAAGTCGAATTCCAATAATGTGCTATTACTTTCAATTTAATGTAAGTGCACGAAATTTATTATTTAAAGTAATAGCGCATTATCGGAAATCGACTTCCGGTGAAACACAAATCGTGTAACTTCAAAATCGTGTTAAATAAGTCCACGTAAAAAGAGACCCAGGTGTATATGCGAAAAAGATAAATGATCTCCAATATACATATATTGTGCTGAACCATCCCTTGGTCCAGATCATCATCTCCCACATATATATTTACCATATTTAATCTCTATTGTAATATTTTCATCTTAATGACAGAGAACCATAATATTATATATATATATAATAAAAGTTTACATATATATTTTCATAAATAGCCAGGTATCAAAGATTCAACAGTTTTACTGACCCAATCATTCGTGACTCTGAGTTGGCTATAAACAAGTTACCTGAAAAAAAAATAAAAACATTCAATAATAAACTAAACAGGGGTCATTGCTAGTATCTATGCTTTTTTTTAATGTGTCAAAGCGTAGGCTGGGAAGCGAACCCCGGGATAACTGCCTGTAAGGCTGCTGTGCTAACCACTCGGCCACCAACGCTTGACTAGTATCTATTCTTTTGGATAAAATTTCACTCTCTCCACATTATATTTAGTGTAATTATATAAAATCCAAAGTAAATTATAATTTATAAAAATAACGTCATTATTGTATTAATTTTTATCAAAAAACAATAGTAGTCTTCATAACGAAAATATTCATAATTAAATTTACCTGTCAAAAGTAATAGCCTGCATCTTTTAACAATAATAATTTAAGATGACATTTAAAAAGTAAAATACATCTAATGATGAATTAAAGACAAAAATATATAAGTTAATTTATAATTTACAAGTGAGAATATAAAAATGATTAAACTTAGTATTATTAAAATAACAACAATAATTGGAATTAAAAATACAAAGCAGTCCGAAATCATCTTAAATTTTACAAATTTAGAATTTACTTTACTTATTTTAGACCCTATTACTATATATGGGGTTTTACGTTTAAAAAATGATAGTTATTAATAATGCTATAATGATATTATATTTTATGAAAATATATGAAACGTGGCTGCAAAAATAAATTATTCTTTCTTTTCAGGTTTTCCGATGCTATATTTATTACCATCACATGACCACCATTTCCAATGCAGTGCTCTCAGATCTAAGGTTCCTCACTGATGAAAGCCACAATCTAGAATTTAGTATAAGGATATTGGATGAGGAGGTACTAGATAGGGATTTTATGCCAAAATCTTCTTGCATCCATTGATTACTATTGGTCTTTACTGGGTAGCACTACTCTATGAACAGTTCACTACTTTTTTAACAGCTTGTGTAAGCATAGGAAATGGAGATCATGTGATGTTTTAGTGGTTTTATACCAATCCTGCCCATAGGATGATTGTGACAATGGTTATTAAAGAACTGAAAACACCAAATGTACAGATACTGAACTGTGGGCATGTCTGCATGACTATGCAAGTGAATTCACTTGAAACATTATTTTATTTTAATGTTGGCCTCATAGCTCTATAGTTAATTAAAAAAGTAAAAAGTGGCTGTTGGTGGTTTGCAATTTGATCCAAGATCCAGGTGCAGTGCTCTCATATCCATGCTCCTCACATATGAAAGCCACAAAATAGAAATTGGTCTGGGGATATTTGATGAGAAGGCATTAGATGGGGATTTTATGCACAAATCTTGTTGCATCCATTGATTACTATGTCATGCACTGGGTGGCACTATTATAAAGAGAATTAGCTGTTTTTTTTATTTGTTGAAAATATCTTTTCATGCACAGAAAGTACAAGGGTGGGTAAAGATATGGGGATTAAATTTAGTGAAGAAAAATCAAAAGTTATGATGATAAATGCTGGAGAAAGAATTTTTATTGGGGAATATAAAGTTAGATGTGGTAAGTATAACTATTTGGGAACCGTCTAAAGTAATCAGAGAAATTTCTGGGATGAATGGGAGAAAAATTGATAAATGAAGCAAAGAAAGGGACTGATAAAAAAATTAATAGTGTTTTCATATAATAAATATAATGTAGCAAGAATTAGATGTAAGGGAGTGGCAATAGCAGGGTTAACTTATGGTAAAAATGCATTATTAAAACAGGCAAAACTCTCCATACAGTATTGCCACTCAGTACAGGCCAGAGTAATCAATGGATTCCAGAAGGCTTGTGCATAAAATCCCCATATAATGCCTACTCATCCAATATCTCCAGACTAGTTTTGTCTTGTGGCCTTCATCACTGAGGAGCCTTGGACCTGAGAGCACTGCACCTAGATCTTAGAATCTAATGCAACCCTCAAGCAGCCATCTTTTATATCTACTTAACTACAAAACTATGAGTCTTATATTGAAAACACAATAATATTTTCCAATTCAAACTCATTAGCTTATAATAGTCATATAGCTCTGAACTCAATTCAGTGCTTATATATTTTGTTGTCTTTGGTTCTTTAATAACCATAGCCACCACTATCCTATTAGGTAAGATTGGTTTAAGCCAATAAACACCACATACTTCTTATAACTGTTATTAAACAGGCAAAACTATCCATACAATATTACCACTAATAGGATAGTGATGGCTATGGTTATTAAACAACCAAAGACACCAAAATGTATAGATACTGAAATGAGTTCAGACCTATATGACTATGTAAGGTAATGTGCTTGGATTAAAAATATTGTGTTTTCAATTTAAGACACATAGTTTTGTAGTAAAATATGGATGCCGGAGGGTTATATTACATCCTAAGATTTAGGTGCAGTGCTTTCAGATCCAAGACTCCTCACTGATGAAGGCTACAAGACAGAAACTAGGCTGGGGATATTGGATGAGTAAGCACTAGATAGGGATTTTATGAACAAGCCTTCTGGCATCCCTTGATTACTCTGGCTTGCACTGAGTGGCAATACTGTATGGAGAGTTTTGCCTGTTTTAATAACAGTTATAAGCAAGTATAAGAAATGGTGATCATGTGATGTTTATTGGCTTAAATTATGTGTTAGTAAAGGGATGTTAGATTACTTAGAAAAAATGCAGAGAAAAGTAGGAAAGAGATGCATTAGATACAGATGTGTGGATGGAAAAGCAGAAAATTCAAGGAGAAATGAGATAGTCAAGTTATTATGTGAGAAATGCAAAAAGTAAAATGAAAATATTTGATAGATTGCAATTTATGAATAATAAGAGAATAACAAAATAATATTCAATTGGGTTATGAGTAAAGAACAGATAATAAGATATGTGAAAAAGATAGTAACATGTGCAAAAGATTTGGATAAAGATTTTATGTCAATATACTTATGAAAGATTGTATTAGAAGAATTGTTGGCTATTATAGTGGCAAAGAATGTGTAGAAGAGTAGAGCATTAATAGAGTTAGAGAAATAGTGAACTAGTATGGAGAATAAAAAAGAGTTTAATTATACATAGAAATAAACAGAATATGGGTGTGAGTTAATTTATGATAATAGCAAGGAAAGTAGTTTGCTGTTTAAAGCTTGAACAGGATCATTAGCAACAAGGGAATATACACATAAATAAAAAATGTGGGTGATTTAGTCAGCAAGTTATGTAAGGAAGGCATGGAAAATATGAGACATATGTTAATTGAATGTAAATGCTTTCAAGCAGAAAAGTTACAAATAATGAAGTTGTGGGAGAATAAATAAAAACAAAGTGATTATGCTGAAGGTGGTCTATTAGTTTTTATGCTGGGTTTGGAAAAAGATAAGGGGATCTAGATGTAAAGATATTAGAGTGGACAAAAATGATATTATGGAAATGTGATGGAGCACGATAAAAAAGAATTTGGAAAAGAGTGTGGAATGCAAAAGCAAGGTAAGGTATCTAACAGGGTTTCTCTGGGCATAGTGGCCGAGAGATTTCTGACCCTGATAAAGAAGAAGCCATAGTGCACCATATCACATTGCATTGCATATTATAATTATTGTTGTATGGTAGAATCCATTTCTAGTCACTGGACATTCTTTTCTTTTTTCTATATAATTTTCTGAAAATTTTATTTCAATCCAGTTTTTTTGAACTTCATCCAAATATTAAAGTATAATCTGAATGAATATCTATTGTTAATTTTTGTAGCTGTTCATCCTGCAGTGGATTGATAATGGTTGATGATGATGATATTTTAAAAAAAGTCTTTGCCCATATTTCCATGTTTTTCCCCAAATGTCCATTGATCCTATCTACAGCTATCTACAATACTCTCAAGTGTCTACCTACATCACAAGTGGTAAACATCACTACATTTTTATCATCATTTTCAATGTCTTACTTTTACATCCATAGTCTGTGTAGCTTGAAAAATTCTTATTTAGTACACACTAATATAGCGTCTCTAGTTTAGCTTCAGAAAATATAAGAAACAAAGAATAAAAAATTGGAAAATCAAAAGAAAAGATTGGAGTCAATCCCAGTTTCAGTGTTAGTCAGAGAGACATCCTTTCATATGAAAGGCACCCGATGACTGACCTTGGAATAACTCAAATGAATAAAGACATTAAGGTGGGAAAAAATGGAGACTAAATGAGCAAAAAAAAAAGAGATTACTTTAGTTATAAATATTTGTAATAACTATAAGAAAATTACCTTAAAAAATATTATTTTTTATTTGTCTTTTATTAATACAAAATATATTTTTATTATATATATGTTAAATTTCAAAATTATATATCTAATGAAAATCACAAAAAGAATTAAATTTTTTGAATGAGTTGTCCTGAAGAAAAAAAGTGCACAAATTTTGTGCATGTGCATATATGTATATAAAATCATATTCAAACCCAAATTGTCTTGCATTAATAACTTGCATTTGCTATACTGATTAAAAAACACTTTTGTTGTGCCCTAAGTTCTTATATGAGAACCTATGATCCAGACAAAAGTGGAAAGTATTATTGATACTATATATATATATATATATATATATATATATATATATATAATATATATATATATATATATATATATATTGTACCCTTACTTCTCGATGTATAATATAATTTGAAATACGACTAGCTCAATTGAATTATAATGCTCAGTTAAAATTTGCATGTTTAACTTTAATATACTTTTATATTATCATATTCTAATTAAATTTATTATCAATTATCAAAATCAATATAGCTCTATATTCTGTAACAATTAAATAAGTATTTATTAAAATCATGAGACTGTGAAGTAAAGTTACAAAGCAATAAGTAGATTTACATTGAGTCAATATCTCCTAAGATACTGTCTCAATGGCATAAGAATACTATCACCTCCCTACTAACTTACTACTACCTCTATAGCATTCTTATGGCTTTTAAATAAAATAAACTATCTTTAATAATAATGAAATAAATAAATCTTAACTTTTAATTTTTTAAAAATATAATTAAATAATCTCAGGTTCTTCTAATTATCTTAAAGTAATGATAACTCATGTAAATAAGTATGATATGGGATTTTATATCAAACCTAAATACACCTAACTTATTTTAATAATTATAATACTAATCTTAAAGTATAACTTAATCTTATCTATTTCTGTTATATCATCAATCATTAAATAAATAAATAATCATGTGTATATCTTTTATCTTCATATAATATCTTAATTTTGGAATAGATCAAAATCTTACAATTTATTAATCTGTGGCAATAAATAATCTTGTACTCTTATATTGTGCATTATAACCATCTTATGAATGATAATTATTCTATGACCATTGTAATATGATATATTAATGTCAATCAATTCTTATAAATGATAATCAGGAAAATATTGTATTTATTTCTAAAATAATATTAATAAATTCACATTGTGCAAATATTATGTTTGTTCAAATTATCTGTTGTCAAATGCTGTGGTGTAAAATAATGAACTCGACACACTTTTAAAACAAATTAAACAAATTTATTTACATTAACTTCAACTAAGAATTTATTTACAATATTTACAATTCAAAATTATGAAAAACAAAGAAAATAAAATAAGAAAATAATAATACAATATGTTTACACTGTTATTAATTCATACTCCTAATAAGTAATTATACATTCTTTAAAAATGCTGTACTAATAACATTGAAGTATGTTTTCAAAACTTAGACTTTAAATAAATATCAGTGAACTTCAATTATTACACAAAAAAAATTTATGTAAATAATATTTATGTAGCATATGTAAACAATTAAACTTTATTAATTAAATTGCTACATCACTTAAGTATTACTGTTATTCATTTCATCATGTACTAGTGTGTTTACTTTACTATCAGCATTACTTTAATAGCATAATATAGAAACTAATGTATCCTTATAATGTAATAACAAAGAATTGATTATTATTTTATATTTCACTTATTGCAATTCATGTTACATGTTTTATCAAATATGCATTACATATATGTACTGTTAAAATAATAATATTTAAATTATTCATCAATTTCAAATTCATAAAGCATTATATTAGATAAATTCTATGATTCTTTTCTGTGTGAAATTATTACTTTACTTTATGTGTTATACTACTCCTTCTTAATAAATTTCTATCTACAAAAACATCCTCTAAACTTATTTAAAATTTCCGGAAAATAACTTTCAACTCTAAATAAAATACTAATTCCAAACTATTTATGCTTCATTATCTATACTTGGTAAGCTTTCAACCTAAATATAAACTTCTCCATAAAACTTAACGTAATTTATCCAATAAACAACAGTAAAATATAGACTTTTAAATCTATTCCTAACTTGCAATAAAAATAATTACCCATGAATAATAAATATAATTCTAATACTATAACATAAAATATCAAAGTTTATTAACGAAAGAATCATATAATTATTTCTAAGCTTTTTATGTAATGTTGTATCATATTTATATCATAAATTCAAATTATGCATATTTAAATAAACTGTTACTGCCAATATAATGTGTGTGTATTTTTAAAATATTCATACATCCATTCAAAATAACATAATATTTGGTTGATCTAAATAAAACATATTAAATACATCAAAATTATTATTATACAATTTTTACCATAGATAATGAATTAATGTCCAGTCCATCTTCCAATATTCTTCGGAATTACAGCTTCATAAAATAATTCACATTTATACGCACGATCATACTTTAAAATATTCTATGTTATATTAATTATAAAATAAACTCATGCAATTAATCATTATATTATTTTTTAGTTATTATTTAAAGATATGTACCTATCTTATTTTAATAAATTAATAATATTTAATTTTTATATTAGATAAATAAAACAAAGTTCATATTACGTGACTCCAGCGATGTTTTCCTTTCCACCATAAAGTTCTTTAATCTGAGGTACACATTCACTAGAACACCATTTCCTGTTTCCGGTCCAACACGTGTTTTTTAAAAGTTTATGAAAAAAAATGAAAACGTTCTTTTTTTTTAACAATAAGTTCCCACAAGAAAATAAAATAAAATTAAAATAGTTTATAGGATCCTGGTTTAGTTCTTTTAAAAATATTATTCAAAAGTCATTATTTCTATTTAGTCTATAGTTCATAAAAAATTATCATTTAATTATTTTAAATTAACTGGGACGTCCACTTATTACTTGCACATTTCTTAATAAAATATCCAGGTAAGAATAAGTTTCTTTATTTATAAACGACCTGCGTTTAAATTATTTTAATATAATAATTTTATTATATTAAGATTTTTAGCTAATTATATTTCAATTTACTTGCTTTTAAAATTATCAACATTCAGTCTTTTAAAACATAAAGACTTAACAAGGCAAGTATTTATAAAACTACTTTCATTTTTAATATCTTTACTTAAGATATATTTTTAAATTTATAGCTTGCAAAAATACTTTCTTCATAAGAAGTATTTTATTCTCTAAAATATCTATTTTCTAATAATCACTATTAATTAGCTTTTAAAATTATATACTGTCCAAAATACTACTTTTCTCCATCTCGTAATTTTCCGAACTAATTCAGCGTTTGTCATATTTCTAGGGTAAAGTTTCCGATATATTTTCATTATATATGATGTTCCCATGACTATCTGCTTGCAAATTGAGCTTCAATTTAGAGAAGACCGATAGGGAAAAAATTAAGTTAACACTGCATGTCTATTATTTAAAACTTTTAGAGATTATTTATAACGACACTCTTGTAATTTTTTAAAAAATGATTTTAGAGCATCTATAAATTTACTTAGCTATTTTTTTAATAGCACAATTAACTTGATAATTCAATCACGAAGTTCTCTCCTAACAATTGAACTGAGCTTTTATACCGGAAAAAACTTCCCATTTGATTGGTAGATTAAACAATCAACTTGTTGGCTTATTTACATATTTGCCAACAACACAAAATTAAAAATAAATAATGACTTATTTAATATTTAATATTTATTACATTATTACATTTTTAAATAATCTTTATCATTTATTTAAATCCACTAAACATTTTTTAAAATATTCTTACTTACTTGATTTTAATTTTAACTTTTATCAAATTATTTTTAAATAAACTAAGTATTTTTATACGTCATATTTTTAAAACAATATTTTAAAATCAGACTTAATATTTTACATTAAATATCTTTATTTTAATCTCGTGATAACTCACGTATTATTTATAAATTTTACAACATAATTAAAACAGTCTTGCAACTTTACTAAATAACTTCCATGCATGTGTGTGTAAATTTAACAAACATCTGTTCTTTTTACAATAAAAGAAACGCTTCTCATAATCTAAAAATAACTAACAATTGCATTTTTTTAAAATAAATATTTTTTTAAAAAAAAAAAAAGATATTATAATAGATTTTAAAATAATTATCCAATATTATTAAAATCAAATATTAGTCTTTTATTTAAGTACTTACAATAATTAAAATATTTATATTCTTTTATAATATTATTTTATCAACAATAAATATATGCATTTAATTTTACTTATCTTTTAAACACTTTTAACTTTAAATATCTATTTATTAAATATATTCATGCAGTATTGATTATAGCCATTTTTCCAACTATATATTATAATCATCATCATTTTAAAATGTCTCTCTCAATATTAGCACAATTTTACATATCAAATACCCATAGATTGCTTTAATTAAACTTTTGAAATATTATCATAAGCAAAATTAACATCACATATTCAAATATATCTTAAATTTAAAATTTTTAATAGATTAGCACAAAAATTAAATGGTGACCCATACAAAAGGGCACAATATATATATATATTGTAACGTTTATTTATATACGTTGCAAATATATTGGCATTTGGTAGAAGCTAAAAAATAAAAGTAAATTTAGATTTTTTTTTGACTAATTTTTTTTTAAAAAAATAACGTACAATGAAAGTTAAATTATTCTTTCGGTTTTTTTTTATGTAATTAGAAATAAAAGTTAGAATTGGAGAGAACAAAAGACACAAATTACCAATCTAGATAAGAGAAAGTAAAAATATTTCAACTAATTAAAGATGGCAGAATTATGCTGAAAAAAATAGAGACTTTGTAACATAAATTTTATAAAGAATATATAAGATTATCAACGGATATTTTGACAAACAAAAGATATGCGCAGAAGTCGGAAAACTGGGCCTCTAGAGAGTATAAAAGGCAGAGATCAGTTTGAAGGACATCTTGTTTGTTGGTTTCTCTAGTTGGTTTTGGATAACAATAATATATCCAAGATCGCTCTACGCTGAAGTAATTCGGCTTGTCGGAGTGAACCGGAGCTTCTGAAGACATCATGCCTGAAGATGTATACCAGAAAAGCTTTCGTGACCGACTAGGAGAATGGACCACAAGATCAAATAATAACCAAAAGGCCGAGCTCATTCTACCCAAAAAACTATGCATAGTTATCTACTACTGAATTCCCAAAACTTACCGGTAAGTTATACTTCATTACTCCTGATTGTGACCAAATTAAACATTTTCAAACAATTTCTAAAAGTATGTTTAAACAATCCCGATAGAGACATTAATTTTCTTGTACAAGAGACATCCATTTTTTTAAAGGAAATTTCTAGAAGAAATTTAGATATGAACAATAATTGTAAAATTGTTTTTTATTAATTGATTCACGTCTGAATTGTGTTCTCTCTAATTTACTCGATAAGTAATTTATTTCATATATTTTTTTTTATCTATTAGAATAAAAATATTTCTAATACCAATTTTCATTTGTGCGTTATTAATAATAGTTATTATTTTTTATTATTAAATCTATTAGTAGTTTAATAAGATTTAAAAATGTAATTTACCTTTGCCAATATGTTTGAATAAGCCCAGGAATAATAATCTTAAAAAATTAATTCTCGTTACGGTATGATGTAATACCGATTAGTTTAAAAGTATTTTTTTTATTTGTGAGATGTTATATGATGATTTCAGCGAATTCTTAGGAATTCTGGTGCCCAGATTAAATAAATTAAAAGCTGATTTCGTCAATAGCACAATTCTCAACAATTAATAGGCCGAGTTGATCAGGAAATATAGCTATGTTTTTAGAATAGAAATATAACTTTCTTCTTGTTTGACATAGCTTGATCAACTCACGCGGAGTTTATATTAGCGTGTAGAGGCCTAGCAAAATGGAAAACGTTACAATATATATATATATTGTAACATTTTACATTGGGATTTAAGCCTTCTATTACACACTATAAGACATTAGTTAAACAAACTAAGAAAAAGAAAAGAATCCACTCCTCTACAAGTCTGGATATTTCAATAACATAATTATATTTCCTGATTAAGTTATATTATTTATGATTTTAATTGTCAGTGGAATCAGTTTTTAATTTATTTAAGAGGGCAACAGAGTCCATCAACTCACTGATTTTCCACCATATCAAATCTTGTAAATTCACATTCAATAACTAAAATGCAATATTTTAGAAAATGTGCTTTTTTTTTGCTATTTTTTATTGCATCACATTTCAAAGATTTGCAGCAAATATCTAAAATGTAATATTTTAGAAGATTGTGACTTCTTGTCACTTTAATCTTTTATATGAATTTTTTTATGAATTTTCCCTAAGATTCCTATTAAACACACATATTGGCAAAGGTAATTCTATATTTCCTAAAATAATCTTTTGCAATAGTAAAATCTAATAAACAAAAATTAATAATGCACAACAAAATTATTATATTAATGCTAAATATTTTATTAAAACCAATTAATACTTATATAAGGCTAAAACCTTAGTACATGAACCTTGAGTGCTTAATTTTAGCAAGAAAGACTTCTACAAATCATAACACAAGATTAAACTTTATAAAGATAAGAGGAGCCCTCTTATCTCTCAACCTATTTTCTTAATTATATAGGTAAACCAATTAAAATATTTAATAAATTCTTAATATAATTGGAAAGAACATACACACGCTAATTCCAGATAATAATAATTGAGTAATTAATTCAATGCATATTGCCCTTAAGCTTCTTCTTAGGCCATAAATGTAATAGTCTCTATTAGTAGCATATTATAAGCGTATTGTTTAAGTTTAGTTTGCAAACATTTAATGAGTCACAAGTCAGGGTATGGATAATAGTAGCTTACCGATAAAATATGTGGATCTATGTAGATCGTAGATTATGGTAGTATACATGTATTTCCTTGGGATGGAAAAACTCCTTGGTCTTGATTTCTGTTGACATCTGCTTCATGGCTGGGCTTAAAGGCTTTTAGAGAGACTATTTTATGAAGAAAGAAGATGTCCACAACCACTCCGGTCTATTCCCACATGAAGACTTACTTCAGCATAGTCGTCCTGAATGCTGAAGTATCCAGTCCCAGCCAAAAGAACAGACAAAAACCAAGACCCTGCTCCAAATTACTTGCTTCTATTATACTCTGGTCAGTTTTACATTTCTGCACGTATTATTGTTATCAGAATATGCAAATTCATAATTTTATATGTTTATTTTTATTTTTTGTTACAAAGTTATCTTTTTATGTAAATTAATTTGGCCATCTTTAATTAGCGTTAAAACTTTTTTTATGATGATAATCTGTTGCATTTGTAATTTCTTTCTTTTATTTATTTGGATAAACGATCTGCATGCCTTTCATTCTCTCCAATTTTAACTTTAATTAAATTAAACAGGTAATAAATATGAAACAAAAATAACTTTCATTCTAAGTATTTAAAAAAAATGAATTACATAAAAAAAAAAAAACACTATTTCTAAATTTTACTTTTTTTTCAACTTTTAAATCTTATTCAATGCCAGTATACTTGAACCATATATAGGTAAATGGTCCAATATATACACATCATATATCAAAATTAATATTTTAATCACTGGCTTATTAAGAAAATTAAATACTCTCAATCCAAAATACAAGATAAAACTTTTTAGAGAAATGAATGCATCGTCTACTCTCTTTACCTCCATTTCTTTGGCAGAGATGTGTCTGAAGCATTTTGAAAAGAAAGCAAAAACTGGCAGGTAGAATATTAATTCTTGATGTATTATGTAACATTAATGATTAACAATGCTACCATATAATACTAAATGGTTTATACACTTTGCTACTGTTACACAATGCTTTATTTACCACTCTTTTTTACAGTTTACAGTTTTGATTGCACCAGCAATCTTCTTCAGAACTTTATATCTCTTAGCCTCAACTGCCGGTGAATTTTTAAAATTTGAATTTAGCAGTTGAGTTAGGAGATATAAAGTTCTGAAGAAGACTGCTGAGGCAATCGAAACCGTAAACTGTAAAAATGGGTAGTAAATAAAGCATTGTGTAACAATAGTAAAGTGCATAGAGAGTTTAGTATTATATGGTATACATTTGGTAATGCAATAAGAAAAAGTAGTTATTATACTTCTTGATTGACAATGTTTTTATTTACTTACTTAATTATTTAAGTTATTGTTGATAAGATGTAAATTGAAAAATTTCACAAATAATAATTAAAATAAAATAAAGCAATTTGAACTCCAGTTTTAAAAGTAATATGATTGATTTAAAAATATTCATGCTTTCTTTCCAAAAGGCAACAAATAAGCCTCTATAAAAGAAATTGAGATAAAGAGAAAAGACAGTCTGTTTTTTTTTTTTAAAGTTTTGCCTTGTCCTTTGGAGTGAGAGTATTTCATTTATTTGATAAACCAGCAAAAAGAAAATCTGTTTAAAAGTTGCTAGGACAGTCGAAACCGTTATAAATAAATAAAAAATATTTGCTTAAAGTGTTAAAAGAGTGTTAATGAAGTTTACATTGAAATATGAAAAAAAAAAAGCAAAATATTGAGGGAGGAAGAAAAGGTAGATAAGAGCTGTATATAAATCAGTAGTTAGAATATCAACCTTAATATATTATATAACATTAATAGCCAGGAATATATATATATATTGTAACCCAAGTAGCAACAGTGTAAATGCTACATAAGAAGATTTCAAGAATGACATGTGTATGCGCACTTATGCACATAAGTGTGTGATAAAGATGAAAAAAGCAATTAATAAAACAAAACGGTATTTTGAAATTTTTAGTTTAACTTATTCCAGATCGTTTTGAAAACAAAATCTTAGCGATTTTGATAGAAAGAGTTTGGTGATTTCAAACAAAAAAAAAAAAGAATTATGAATTAACATTTTTTTTATTATGAATAAAAAATAAGAAATGTCGGGAAAAAGTAGACTGCTACTTTTTTCTTTTTTGGCAAGAATACTAGAGAACATTTTTCTCTGGGGTCCGAGATTAGTCGCGATTATGGTAGTTACTGAAGAAAAAAAGATGATCTACATTGTGGTATGTGCAGTAGATATAATGGGGCAGACAGAAAAAAACAATCATTCAGCAGTCAGTTTTGTTCCAGTGAGGATTAATGGAATTCTGTAATGCAAAACATCCTGGTAAAGCAGTGGAGGTGTGCAGTAAAGAGAAGATTTTTTTGCTACTAATTAGAATTACAACTTTATAAGAGAAATTATAAACATGTTTTATTATATTAGGAAATCTTTTAACATGGGAGACTAGACAAAAACAAGTAGCATGTCAAGCCATAAGCACACTGCACAGTCCAGTAAATGAACCCTATAAGAAATTATAGTATCAACTCTTATAATCAGCCAGAAAAAAAAAAGACAACTATTTCATTAAATTGCTGGAAACTGACATTTACTTGATATGTAATACACTAATACAAAGCGAATATACTTCTCTAATGTTCGTTTCTATTTGTCTTTTTGATGTGTGTATGATGAAGTGTATCAGCGGTATGAGATAGCACAAATGGTTCAGGGTTGTATAAAAGTCTGAGTTCAAACCCTCTGTATATTAAAACTCAATGTAATTGTGAAGAACAAAATATATCTAAAACCTATGAGGGATGATGTTAAATATTAGTGAAAGGTAACTATATTAAAAGATTAAGCTATTTCTTTATATATGAAAAAAGTCTTTAAATTTATGAAGAGTAAAATAAAGTCGATATTATGTAAGAGTCTCCTGTACTTTATCTGTAGATTATGATTATAAACTTAAATTGAAAGTAATTTGAAGTATGTTTTCCTGAAGATTTGTGTTGATGGTGTTCTAGTTGTATTTTTATATTGTAATATTTCCATCATCTAATATATGTATTGAATGTCTTTAGAAAAATTTAACTTTATTATTACAGCAATGGTTTATAAACTATTTTGGCCATGAATATGAGGGAAAACCTCGAAAGTACTAACTAGGCCTAGATTAATTTAATTTAATTGTTTTTGTTACTACTGACAGCTTCTTCTTCAGCATGTTAAAGCACTTATATATACTATTAAATAATCTAAATACATTCAACTGTTAGTAATAGCATTTCAAACAGGTTAGTATATGCAAAACATTTCAAGAAGTACTAGTCTCCCCTCTTCTTCAGGTACTAGCCTGACCAGTGACAGTACTAACATGAGATTCGAACCCAGGTCCTTAAATTCTTGGGTTTTGAATGTTAAGGTAATGCTCTAACCAACTGAGCCATCCTAGAACACAAACTGATGATTAGAAAAGAGAAAACAAATGTGTCTAAAGTGGCAGAACATGTACGTGCCAATGATCATATGTTCAATTGGGAAAATACAAAAATATTGGATAGAGAAGAAAGATACAAAAGAAGAAAATTTAAAGAAGCTGCTCACATGACAATTGCAAAAAGTCTCATAAGCCAACCTAGTGTGACTATACATAATGTATGGAAACCACTAATCAACTTTGCTTGTAGGAAAAAGTGGAGAAATCAGGATGAACCTCATAGGTAAGTATATGGAATTACTACAGACTGTAGCCTTTGGCAGGATGGCTCAATTGGTTAGAGCATTACCTTAAAATTCAAAACTCAAGAATTTAAGGAACCAGGTTCGAATCCCATGCTAGTATTGTCATTGATCAGGCCAGCAACAACTGAAGAAGAGGGGACACTAATACTCCTCGAAACGTTGTGCATATACTAACCTGTTTGAAGTGCTATTACTAAAAGTTGAATGTATTTGGAATATTTAAATAAAGTTAACTTTTCTAAAGACATTCAATACATATATTAGAAGATGGAAATAGTCCAATATAAAAATATAATTTAAAGAATGTGTTATGTTTCACTTTATATATTGTACCGGGACGCTTAGTCATCCGATCACATAGGGATTGTGATTCCGAAACAAACATGACATAGCGTAAAGCTTTATTTATTTTCTTCTATCGATAACTGTTCACTATCAATACAAGGGGGCGCCAGATATGATGATTTAATTATAATTTAACTTCTCGCATCACCTTACGTCATGTCAAAACGATTTCGAAGTCTAATCCCGCCCACAAGCTCAAACTCCCAGCATGGACCAATAGGGTCACTCAGGGTCGCGATGTAATTGTTTCAAAATTACTATTATGGTAAAGGACGCTATGATAACCAATGGAGAAGATGCTTGATTAACTAACTGATCGATCCAAGCATTGGACCGTGTCATTGGTTATTTGGGACCAATACGATTATTCGTCTATATCTCTAAACAATTAGAAGCTTATAAGATCATCCCCCCTATATCATACCGTCCGGTAGAATTATTTACTCCAGCTATATTTACAACTCATTGACATTTATTTATATTTTATAATAGGCCCTCCCAATTCTTAAATCTATCTTAACTACGGAATAAGTAAATAAATAAATAAACATCGTGACTTACGGCACGATGTTTGTAAGAGACATTTAAAAAAAAAAACAACAAGGTTTAAGAAAGATAAATCTAAAGTAATATAATTAACTATATGCATAAATGCTAACTTTATTAATAATCAAGACGAAAAATAGAATAAAGATTTAATTATAGGAAATGATTTGAGAAATGCTCGACTTGTTTAAATACTGAACAAATTTATTTAATATAAAAAAAAAAGCACATTGGTTAAAAGTTTTATTTACACGCACACACACGCATTTACGCACTCGCACAGAAAAGAACATATTATATATCGTAAAATATGGATGATAGAATATAAATTTCTTTTTTTACATTTTTTTTATATTACATTTTTGAAGGTAAGTGTTATAAATTATAAGATAATAATTAGGGTCAAAGTTCATATTTGAAAAGTCCTGAGATTTAAATTTTAGGAATTGCATAGTGTTTGATTTTACGAAGGTTGAGATTACAATAATAAGTTACAATAATAAGTTTTAAATATAATGAATTACGGAATATTTTATAGCTTAATTTGCGAAATCAAAGTTAGTTAATTATGAGATTGCCTTTTTTTTAAAGTTTACGTATGGAATGAATGAAAGCATAAAAAAAATAAAGTGTTTACCTAGGATTTTGGCTTATTCTTCCGCTGCTTCTAATTAAGTGGAGGTTTGAACATGGGAGATGATGTTTCCATAAGAAGGTTGTTCATTTCTTTTAAAGTTGAGCGTACTAAATCAGGGTGATTCATGTATTTCACGGAACATTATTGAACTGGTTGGAGCACTAATTTTAGATGGTAATATTGTTAAGTATTCATAGCGACGGAGATGTTCTGGTGGCGGAGCGTCGATCAATCACTGAAGGGTTTCCTAGCCCCTCATGACAGTCGACGCTCTAAATATTAATTTCATATCGATCATCTTGAAAACGGGTAGCACAAACGAAGTAATTTGAATTAAATTGAATTTTGAGAAAGTTGAACAAAAATTTGATAATTTGACTTAGCTTCTCTTAACATTTAATTTTTCAATTAATTTTTTTTTTTAGATTTTGCTTGATATTTATATGGGTTGGATCTTATCTGAGGATCGAATCTCCCCCCAGAGTTCCATGTTCTTAGAGTTGTCGTTGGGGTCCGTGTCCTACTCAATCCATGTGCTTAAGGCAATCTTATGTTTAGGCAATCTCATATTGCAATCTCAGTTAACAAACTTATATTCATTCACACCTTGAATGCATACGTGTGTGCGTGTCTTACGAGAACAATGTAATTTACATTAGCTAAAAGTCGAGCATTTAATCTTTCTCAAAATCATTTCTATAAGCTTTTACTTTTACTACAATTATAATTTTAAAATATCCCTTTTTAGTTTAAAACGAAACAACAAAAAGCAAACTTGACAAATAATGATTATAATAAATTAATTCCTCAAAAAATAAAACTCTTTTAATTTTATTTCAATCAATCTGACAGGTACTCTTGTATATCTGCGATCTGCTTTAGACACGGCTGTTTCTCGTTCATTCTTAAACAAGATCGCTTTTTTTTTAAAAAGTTTTGTACCTGTCATTTATTTCGTCGTTAAATATATATTTAACTTTCCTAGGTTCAAACCCTATGTAACGCTATTCCGTTACATATCTCCCCGCCTGGTGTAGAGTAAAATCCGAGGATTGCGGATTTTAGCTCTGAGAAGGAGCCAAGTTATTCGGCCCTCTTCAGTGCCCTCGCATTAAATGTTCCCTTTCCTTGGGACAGTACAAAGGCATTATTCCCATATGTCCGGACGATCTCATATGGGCCCTCATAGATGTCGAGGAATTTCTTGAATATGTGCTGTTCCGGTCGACTGACCGGATTTGCTCTTACCATGACTCTGTCTCCCACAGTGAACGTGTTTCGGATTGGCCTATTGGTCCGCCTTCGCATTTCCCCCATATGTTCCAATCTCCGTAATGCTATCTGATTGTCATGTTTTCGATCAACTCTTCCTGTTCGGATCGAGGGTCTATCATTGTAAGGATACGGTATAGGTCGTCCATAATGGAGTCGACTTGGTTCAAGTCCAGTGGACTCATTCTTTGAGGTATTGATCATTTCAGTAATCCGGGGAATCTCCCGAACCCATTTCCGATGATCTCCTGCAGTGTACACGCGGAATAGCCGCCCCAACTCCCGCATCACCCGCTCGCATGGGTTGCTCTGCGGGTTCCGGATAGACGTCATATGATGTTTGATCCCAGTTTGGTTCACCCATCGCCTCCACATCTTTGATACAAATGGTGTGCCATGATCCGATAAAAGGCACTTAGGTTTCCCGATGATGGGAAATTGTTTGGTTTCCAACAGTTTGATGGTCTGGTTTGCATTAGTCCGGGCCATGGGGTACGCAGCGACCATTTTGGAGCACAAATCATATGTGACCAGTAAATACCTCTTTCCCCCAAACATCGGCAATGGCCCGTAATAATCAATGGCCAGGGTGTGGTTTGGTTCCCGGACGATGATCGGTATCTGAGGCCCTTCATTCGACCGATTTAACGGTTTTGTCCTCGCACAAATCTCACACTCCCGTAGTCTTCTGGCAATGTCGTGGTGCATCCCTGGCCAGTAAAACCAATTACTAAGGTACCCCTCAGTCTTGCTTGTTCCGTAATGGCCACGTTCCTGATGGGTCTCATCAACCATTCGATCCCGCATTCCCTTCGGTATTACAATACGGGTTTGTTTCCCATTCCCTGTTTTCCTTTGGACTATTCCTTCCAGAATAATGCACCGGTCCCGATATTTCCATAACAGACCCCCCCCAGTCTCTTCCTTTTTTTTTCTTCGGACCCTGCCTTTGGCCTCCTCTCACGTAGGTATCGTATTATTTGTTGGCATTCTTCATCCTCTTTCTGGCCCCTCCGAATGTTGTTTGCACTAAACTCACCCTCCCGGCTCCGCCTGGTAGTAGCGGCTATGTACGCGAATTCCTCAGCCTCGGCATTTGGCTGTGTTCCCACAGGGTAACGGCTCAGTGTGTCCGCGATCACGTTATCCTTCCCTTTACAATATTCCACTTCATATTGGAACTCCTGCAGGGCTAAGCTCCACCTCACTAACCTATTATTTGTCAAAAAACTTTTATTCAGAAATTCCAGACTCCGATGGTCGGTAATTACTCTCACTTTGGATCCGACCAGGTACTGTCGGAACTTTTTGAAAGCCCACACTATGGCGAGGGCTTCTCGTTCGGTGACAGTGTATCTTCGTTCGGGATCTTTGAGTAGTCGGCTAATGAATGCCAACACCCTTTGTTCTCCATCCGGTCCCTTTTGGTACAACGTGGCTCCTAGCCCAATGTCGCTACTGTCCGTCTGTACCCAAAATATCTGGTCGAAGTCTGGGTATGCTAATATGGTCTGTTTTAAAAATCCTTCCTTCACCCTCTGGAAACTCCGTTCCCGTCTCTCATCCCATATCCACGCTTGCTCCTTTCTTAACAATTGTAATAGGGGTTCCATATCATGGGAGAAGTTTTCGTAAAATTTGTTGTAGAAGGTGCACATTCCGAGGAATGCTTTAATATCCTTTCTTTTCTTCGGAACAGGGAATTCTTGGATGGCCTGGATCTTTTCAGGGTTAGGTCGTATTCCATCCTGGCTTATGATATGTCCCAAGAACTTGACTTCCTGGGTCGCAAAGTGGCTTTTTTTTAGGTTTATTTTTATTCCCTTCTGTTCGCATTCATGGAGCAACATTTCTAAGTGCCGACAATGCTCCTCTATGTCTTCAGACGCTATAATGATATCGTCTACGTACATCGTGACAAATTTCTTAACTTCATCTGATAGGGTTTGGTCCAGGCACTGCACTAAGCCTGCACCACTATTCTTTAATCCAAAAGGCACGCGATTAAACTGGTACGCCCGTCCGTTATATTTGAATGTGGTGTATTTTCGATCGTCGGGGTGGAGGCTCATCTGCCAGTAGCTATTTGTCAAGTCCATCGTGGAAAAGATTCGCTTGTTCTGAAATCTTGTCATCAGTTCGCTCATGATGGGCGGAGCGTTTGTATCTGGAATTGTCACCTTGTTCAGTTGTCTGGCATCGAGGCACAATCGTATCGATCCGTCACCCTTTTTACGGCTAAGATGGGGTTGTTGTATGGCGAGGTACACTTTGAAATAACCCCCCACTCTATCATCTGCTCCAGCTGAGTTTCAATCTCCTTACGGTATTGGAAAGGGATTGGGTACGCCCTAGTTTGATATGGGTTGCTGGTGTTCAACCGGATTCGGTGTTCGTACCCCTTGATTACTCCCGGCTTGTCCGAGAAAACACTCTCGTAAGACCCCAATATTCCTTGAATCCTCTCTCTCTGCCCTTTATCTGGCCCAGTCATTTCATTAACTCTTTTCTCAATCTCCCCTTTTACCATGATACATTGCAGCTTCCTCTGCCCTTCTGGTTCTCTATCCATGGTTTCCCCAAAAGGCACTGTGACTCTACCGATTCTTGCTTGTTCAGTCCCATAATCAATGCTACACTTTGCCATTCTCATAAAATCAGACCCTAACACCAAGTCATGTATCAGCCCCTCAAGTATTAACACAATCTGGGTGAATTCCTGTCCTGCAATCACTATATTCGCCCACACCTGTTTGGTCTGTATTCTTGCCTTTTTCCCATTGGCCAGTATAATCTGGGTCCCTTTTAATGGCAAGATTTTCATTTCTGTTTGCCCTTGGGTGATCCTGTCAAAAATTTCCTGAGCCATTACCGACACCTGACTTCCTGTATCCAGCAGAGCCCTCGCATGAACCCCTTGGATTGACACATCGATCTTTGGGCACTCCTGTTTCCTCCGAGGTCCTTCCCCCCCTTCATCTTGTGCTATATTAGCTATCCTGATCCCATCATTCCCTTCTTTGCTAAAATAGTCATCATTTTCGGCTGCCTCTAATATCTCCAACACTCGTGTTATCTCAGTTTCCCCCTCAATGACTTGTCTAATCTCCCTGGGCAGGTTGCGCCCTGCTATCCTGATTTGCAGCTCTTCCGGTACTTGATATTTATTTATTTTTCTTAATCTCGCCACCTGTCGCTGTATGAAGGTACTGTATGTTTCATCTTCTTCCTTTTTGCTTTGTTCGATTGCCCACTTTTCCCTTTCTTGTTGGGCTAGTCCCCAATATCTTCCCATTATGGCTCTTTGGTATTCTTCGAACGTTTCCGGTTTCTCTTTCATCGCCTCCCACCATTCCACTACTTCCCCTTGGATATGGCTGCATGCAATCGCTATCTTAGATTCTTCACTAAACTGCCCGCAAGAGAACAACCTCTTCAGACTTTCCACATGTCGACATGGGCTTTCGTCTCCCTTTCCTTTAAAATGTTCGAGTTTAATCCACTTTCCCTCCATCCTGTTTAATATTCGATTTATTTTTGATACAAGTGATTAATCGACGTCCGCGCCTCTATCTCCCGCTATGTTTTTTTTTTTTTATTTTATTTCGCTCCGGCTCCAAATGTTTTATTATAAGGTTTGCGATATTGTGAATCGCTGTATTTTGTTCCGTTTACTTATTTTCCTTTTCTCCCTTTGTATTCGTCCAAAGTTTTTGTTTACATGAAAAAAATTTTTTTTTTTTTTTTTTGCGTCCTTTACGAGGTTCGGCCGCTTTTGGCTAATATTTTGATTTGCTTCTCTAAAACATTATTTGTATTAACTTCACGTTTGGAAGCGTCATTTGTCTTAGCCTCACGTTGGAAGCGCCAATTGTACCGGGACGCTTAGTCACCCGATCACATAGGGATTGTGATTCCGAAACAAACATGACATAGCGTAAAGCTTTATTTATTTTCTTCTATCGATAACTGTTCACTATCAATACAAGGGGGCGCCAGATACGATGATTTAATTATAATTTAACTTCTCGCATCACCTTACGTCATGTCAAAACGATTTCGAAGTCTAATCCCGCCCACAAGCTCAAACTCCCAGCATGGACCAATAGGGTCACTCAGGGTCGCGATGTAATTGTTTCAAAATTACTATTATGGTAAAGGACGCTATGATAACCAATGGAGAAGACGCTTGATTAACTAACTGATCGATCCAAGCATTGGACCGTGTCATTGGTTATTTGGGACCAATACGATTATTCGTCTATATCTCTAAACAATTAGAAGCTTATAAGATCATCCCCCCTATATCATACCGTCCGGTAGAATTATTTACTCCAGCTATATTTACAACTCATTGACATTTATTTATATTTTATAATAGGCCCTCCCAATTCTTAAATCTATCTTAACTACGGAATAAGTAAATAAATAAATAAACATCGTGACTTACGGCACGATGTTTGTAAGAGACATTTTAAAAAAAAACAACAAGGTTTAAGAAAGATAAATCTAAAGTAATATAATTAACTATATGAATAAATGCTAACTTTATTAATAATCAAGACGAAAAATAGAATAAAGATTTAATTATAGGAAATGATTTGAGAAATGCTCGACTTGTTTAAATACTGAACAAATTTATTTAATATAAAAAAAAAGCACATTGGTTAAAAGTTTTATTTACACGCACACACACGCATTTACGCACTCGCACAGAAAAGAACATATTATATATCGTAAAATATGGATGATAGAATATAAATTTCTTTTTTTACATTTTTTTTTATATTACATTTTTGAAGGTAAGTGTTATAAATTATAAGATAATAATTAGGGTCAAAGTTCATATTTGAAAAGTCCTGAGATTTAAATTTTAGGAATTGCATAGTGTTTGATTTTACGAAGGTTGAGATTACAATAATAAGTTACAATAATAAGTTTTAAATATAATGAATTACGGAATATTTTATAGCTTAATTTGCGAAATCAAAGTTAGTTAATTATGAGATTGCCTTTTTTAAAAGTTTACGTATGGAATGAATGAAAGCATAAAAAAAATAAAGTGTTTACCTAGGATTTTGGCTTATTCTTCCGCTGCTTCTAACTAAGTGGAGGTTTGAACATGGGAGATGATGTTTCCATAAGAAGGTTGTTCATTTCTTTTAAAGTTGAGCGTACTAAATCAGGGTGATTCATGTATTTCACGGAACATTATTGAACTGGTTGGAGCACTAATTTTAGATGGTAATATTATTAAGTATTCATAGCGACGGAGATGTTCTGGTGGCGGAGCGTCGATCAATCACTGAAGGGTTTCCTAGCCCCTCATGACAGTCGACGCTCTAAATATTAATTTCATATCGATCATCTTGAAAACGGGTAGCACAAACGAAGTAATTTAAATTAAATTGAATTTTGAGAAAGTTGAACAAAAATTTGATAATTTGACTTAGCTTCTCTTAATATTTTTTAATTTTTTCAATTAATCCCTTTTTTAGATTTTGCTTGATATTTATATGGGTTGGATCTTATCTGAGGATCGAATCTCCCCCCAGAGTTCCATGTTCTTAGAGTTGTCGTTGGGGTCCGTGTCCTACTCAATCCATGTGCTTAAGGCAATCTTATGTTTAGGCAATCTCATATTGCAATCTCAGTTAACAAACTTATATTCATTCACACCTTGAATGCATACGTGTGTGCGTGTCTTACGAGAACAATGTAATTTACATTAGCTAAAAGTCGAGCATTTAATCTTTCTCAAAATCATTTCTATAAGCTTTTACTTTTACTACAATTATAATTTTAAAATATCCCTTTTTAGTTTAAAACGAAACAACAAAAAGCAAACTTGACAAATAATGATTATAATAAATTAATTCCTCAAAAAATAAAACTCTTTTAATTTTATTTCAATCAATCTGACAGGTACTCTTGTATATCTGCGATCTGCTTTAGACACGGCTGTTTCTCGTTCATTCTTAAACAAGATCGCTTTTTTTAAAAAGTTTTGTACCTGTCATTTATTTCGTAGTTAAATATATATTTAACTTTCCTAGGTTCAAACCCTATGTAACGCTATTCCGTTACAATATATATATATATTCTAACCTATCAAATTAGAACTTCTATTCAAATAAGAGAATTCGGAAATTAAATTCAATTAAAGACATTCGGAATTCAGACGCTTCCGTATAGAACGGGTAATGAACCCGTATTTTACCTAATAGCTCGACGTTTGGTTAGTTATAATAATTCAGCTACAGCGATATGCAGTTCAGACAGAGATATAATTAAAAAAAATTATCATTAATAAAATAAATTTAAAAAAGAAAATTTAGAATAAACTAACATTCTTTCTCTATCCAAAACACATTCTCTGAGCTGTAAGTACTTGCACTGTTCGACAATGATGATGATGATTTCATGTCATTGTTAATATTACTGACTAAAATAAAACATTCATTAATTTGCCAATATGATCTCAATATTTTTGTTATTATACAATTAGACGTTTCAATCTCTTAAGCCATGCCACGCTTGTAATATTGATCATAATTGATCAATTCTTAATTTAAGAGCACTTATAATAATGACACTAATCTCAGGGTTCTCTGTTATATTTAATAAAATGCTCGGCAGTATTGTGTTGTCACATATGACTGACATTCTGGTCGGCTATAGGAAACATTTACCTTATTTAAATTCCAGGTGTCTTCATCCACATATCAACTATTATAATATTTAAAGAGATGATAACCATATTCAATAACAACGCATAATTTTGAATAATACAGCCCTTTTATCCAGAATCTCAGTCGGAATGATGAAAAGACAAGGGTGCTTTTGTGTCCTTCCATTATCCATGACAACACAATAATTTAACTAAGATTTATTACTTAGACACTTCACTTAAATGTGTACGAAACAATGTGCAACCAAAGCTGGTAGTTTGGGAATAAAGTGATTTTACACACACATAAAATAAAATGTCTTGGTCTGAAGTTTTCAATTCCATAAATAATTCTTATTAAATTAAAATATAATGAAATATTCTGATCTGCTTACAATTGTCTATCTGGTGTATTGAATTTTAAGAGTTCACAAATGATTTCGGACTCAAGAAAAGTATTGCAAGTATTATGCAAATACACTTTTATTTAGCACACAAGAAAAATGACTCAAAACAACTTGTAACAAGACTATAATTTATTATTAAATTTTAACAAGATTATAATTTATTATTACAGTTTAACAAAACTATCCTTTATGATTAACATAATAAACAAACATATACAATTTATTCGATCCCATATGGATAAAACAAAATATAACTAACATTAATTTGTCTATACTTTTAGACCTGGATTCGAACTACTTCTTCATCTTCTTTTACATTTATGCAAATTGAATAAAAAAAAAAATATTATTATCGATACATCGACTCATCCATTTAGTGTATCTTATATGAACGGCTGCTTAACTTTATTAACTAACTATTTGTTTTAAAATAAAAACAATCTGATTCTAGGCAATATGTAAAAAACGATTTTTATTATCATATCTTTAATTAAATGATAGTTTTTATTTAGATAACTTATTATAATTTATGGGTTATTTATCAGAAGTTACACTTATTATTTTAATGTTTACCTTAATAACAACTGAAGTTGTTCTACACACTGTATTCCTCAGTATAAGTTATATTGTGTGTGCTACTTAATCATTAACCCGAATTAAACCTAGGATTTGAATCCTCCATTGGCAAATAAAATTTTTAAATCAAGCAATTTTAAACTTACTCTCTCCATTGACTTACGTGTGAATTACCAGCACTATTCCGCCGCACAATCCAGATATTGATCATATATACTAGCACGCTATTTTTACTAAATGGATCTTGAGGAATTAACCTCCAATATACCCGTTATCTTGCCATAACTTTCTAAACAAAACACAATATTCAACACCTTCCGTGGTGGAATTATCTCTATTTTCTCATGAGGAATATGGAATAACACTGAAGGTCTGTAGAGTTAACTACTACATTAAAATAGTTTGGTGGGTCCTTGCCTCTTACTTGGGCATAATAGGAACACACACCAAATATAATCCTCTCCTGGGATTTTAACGAATGAAATACACTAAATACGATATAAATTCTTGATCGTCCTTACTCTGAGAAGCGATCACTTGGGTTATAAACATACCCGAATACTAGATTTATCTATTCCCCTCATGGAAAATAAAGCTTTTGGGGAGATCATTTTCCATCCCACAAAATAGATACATTACAATTATTACTTATGCGAATATTAAGCATATACCGATGCTATATCGGGGCAAGACAAGCAAATACACTAATTACACTAAATTTATGTTCTGGGGTATACTTAGATCAACGTCTGAAATCAATGGATATCACAGAATAAAACATAATAATTTTCACCTTTGCCAAAGAAACATTCAACAAGTAATTGGTAGTATAGTATCTTGAACTAAATCAAGTGAATGCGTTAATAAAGAATAATTGGGAATAAGTTCCTCAATTAACATAGTATAAATTTGTTTCAAACTTTAAATAAGTAATATCCTGTATAGCACTTCGCTTTAATTACTTCTGATAATTTTAACTAGATATTTTACCTATTAAGTATCTAAATTTTTCTTCTTTTACGCATCTAACATATAAATTTATACCCATAATTGCATATCATAAGTAAACACATTTTATATAAAAAAAAAAATTTTTTTTCATGTCGAATATAAATTTAACCTAGAATAATTATATGAAAACATACCTTTATGATTACAAGGTCATTTAAATATTACTTGACTATACAGCCTTTAACCTGTTGATATAAAAAAAAATACACATAATTTTACAAATTAGTAAAAAAAATCATTACTTAACAAGTGCTTATTATCTCACTAGAAAAATGTTTTCCGTTGGGCAATTTATCCAGATGAAGAACTTGATCCATTCGTAGTTCATGAAGCAAATTTAAAATAAGAAACACATTTTATTATTTCATTTATATAAAAGTTGCCTCCATTCTGGTGCACTTAATAAATTAGGCAAAGAAAAAAAAACATAGCAGCGTTGGATGTTAACTCTTCCTTGAATTAACTGCTATAATTTTGGGATCCAAGAAAACAATACATATTTTAACATGACGAATATTTGACGATAGACGATCACATATACAATTCTTTTCTTTTTACTATTGGCGATACGTATCATTTTTAGCTAGCTGGCTTATGAATAAAATAATGCGCGAATTTTCCAAAATACTATTATTATAAGGACTGCAGCTGACTTACGTGGATATGAAGTTTTAACGACTCCAATTGATGTATAATATAACATATTATATTATGGTTATAATTAAATCACTAATGTTTTTTAGTTTTTGTTCCTATTCTAGGAATTGTAATTTTTCTTTAATAAGGAATTCTCCGTAAAATGCACACATACAAATTTTCCGATATTTGCCTTGAGAAAATTTATATATATATATATATTTTTTAAAAAAATATGCAGGTGCATAAGTAAATATCATTGATCATTAATATTATTTTTAGATAATTTTCAGTGAATACAACATATTTTAACGTGGGGAACTTACATTATTTTCAAAAGCAGACAATTTCTTTTAGAAAGAGCGCGAAATTTTCTAGTTAACTTTCCTTGGCTTTTATAATATGTCTTTTAATTATAATTTTTCTTTTATACCATGAAAAGATAATTAAATGAGGTAAAGTTAACAAATCATTGATTATTTTCTGGAAATTACTTATATTACTTATTTTAAATATAATGACACTTTCCGTGATTGCTGTAGTTAATACGGTCATTTTGAACTTTAGCATAAGATAGTATATTTTTGCGTATAAA
Organism: Epiperipatus broadwayi; assembly: GCA_028023455.1. Taxonomy (NCBI): domain Eukaryota; kingdom Metazoa; phylum Onychophora; class Udeonychophora; order Euonychophora; family Peripatidae; genus Epiperipatus; species Epiperipatus broadwayi. The sequence continues at coordinate 52,727 of JAQFVV010001171.1, forward strand.
AAGCTTTAAATAGGTAGATGGCAACAGAAAACAGAATATCCCATCAAAAAGGATTAGCCACGCATGATATTATTAAAAATTTACTTGACTTATATTTATTTCTGCAATAAAAAAAATAAAAAAATTTGTTACCGAATTTCAGTACTGCTTCTTCCTTGTAAAACTAGAGTCAGACTAAACTTTCTTCAAAATTTGGCGGTCTTCTTTTAGCGACCTCTTACAGAAAAATAATCATTTAATTATAACATAAACAAAGGAAAGGAAAAAAAAAACTTATTACAGTCATATATTTCCATATGATTTAAATGGATTACAAAGTAATTTGACAAATAATGAAAAATAATAAATATATTTAATTAACAATGTTTATTAGTGATGTATAATTCTGTCTACATTATTATCTAAAATAATTTCAAAACTACCAGAAGTGATTGTGCTTTATGATAAGATACTCATCTACTCTCCCTCTCCACCCATCCAAAATCAATTACTGTTTATGATATGTGCTTTTATACTATATTAAATTGCTCTTATTGTTAATATTTTAATTAAATTATTCATGCTCTTCTTCAAAATGACATTGGATTACCAAATTTTTTAGTTATTTGCTTAAAACACGTTAAAGTGAGTAAATAGCATATTTTATTAATCACTTAATATTATTATTATTTTACTTTTTTATTTCCTAGAAAAGGATTGCATTGTTTTCCTGTGGAAATAATGCCAAATAAACCAAGTGTCAATAACACTAGGTTACAATATATATATATATATATATATATATATATATATATATACACACGTTTGTAGAGTTTACTAAAAGTAAAGACTGAAATAGATAAACTGTTTGCTAATATATATATATTAATTTTTATTTCTATATCTGGAATTACTGAACAGAACAATTAAATATGTGAATTTGTTGTTTGCAAAATGATTGACTATTCTCTGAGTGATTTTGAAATTATTAAACGGAGAATAAAATATATGAAGTTTTTATTATTATTATCATCGTAATAATTTTATGCAAATGAAAATTTGTCATTGACATTTATATAATATAGCTACAATCTATATACTTACACTTTGTTGCATTAATAAATTATTTTATTATTTATTAATTTGTTACTTCGTTTTGTTTTATATATGATTAAATATTATAATCTTAACACACACATATGGTAGTTAGTAAAAAAAAAACATCCACATTTCTGAGAACATGCGAAACTATTGGGGTGTCCCAGTAAAAATTGGTGAATGATGATGATTAATTCCAAGTAAACATTCTCTTTTGGAGGAGATTTGGTGCCTGGCATTTCTGTAAATAGAAACCTAAAACAAACAAAATACCTGAAAGCGATTGAGATAATAACAGACATCATCCTTCCTGTTGATGAATTCATTTTGGCTGAGTTAAACAGGATTTATAAGCTTTACACATCTACGTAGTGAGATGTTTCTACTTTTATCATTATCTATAAATGCTTGGGAAACCTTAAAGAGCTGATATTATACACGTTATTGGTTAGGTTCAAACCCAAATTTACTGAAGTTTTACAACTATATAAAGTTAATTAATAACATTCTAAAGACGTAAATGATATTTACCGATACATAATTGTATTTAGCACTAGAATAAAATGGAGTACTTTTTATTTGTACAATAGTGTGTGTGTGTGATGAGGACTGTGCTCAAGCTAACAAGATCTACAGGTTAGAGATAATGGAATGACCTTCAGATGTAAAGGACATCTTTGAGTAACAGATAAAATAGTGTTCAACTGAAGAGTATATCCTGCTGCCTTTGTATGATAGAATGTTGGTTCATCGAAGGCTAGGTACTATTTTCAATAGAAATAAACTTTTCTGTCATTCTCTTTTCCTTAAATCACTTAGATTATTGTAGTGCCTGATCACCAAGAATCTCTCATGCCATCACTGTGACAATAATATATTATGTTTCATTCTTTGACTACATTCACGGGATTTGTGACATTTTTTTTTAATCTCAAGCCCTTAAGAATTAAGAAAGAAATAACAGGGAAAGGCTTAGTAGCTGGCAGTACTTAGTTGTGATTTTTGATTGAGCAGTACAATTACTAATGAGTCAGTTTGGAGCTGGATGTAACTGAGGCAGGAATAGCATCTAATAAGTTTCATCTAGCAAAGTTGTATATTTAGGCAATGATATTCAGCAATCTCTTTAGTTATCACAAAAATGGAAGGGTTCTAGAGAGCATGGTCTAAAAATATCCCATCTCACACAGTCTGGCTAGGTTATCATGACTGGTGAATTACCGATATCAATAATAAAATTAATAACAGTATTAATAATAATATCAATAGTAATAATAAAATGGAAATCAGTGGTAATACTAAAGGTAAGCATTATAAATCTTATTTTTTAAAAATATAGGTGCATTGAATGTGTGAACTTAATCATGTGATGTTAGTGGTTTAACTTGATTTGAGACTATCTCTTCAAGCCCACAATGGACTTACAGCCAAGAAGTGACTAAAAATTTAAGACCAATATGGATACTCTTATTAAAAGTCATCTCCTGGAGAGAAAAAGTGAATTGACCAAGTGGATGGATACATTTTTCTGGAAAGACTAGAACAGTCAGTAAAAGGAGAATGTATGGTGTTGAATTTGTTGTAAAGACTAACATTACATTTCTATTGTTGAAATTCCTCATTGTAACAATGAAAGATTAACGGGATTAAAACTCGCTTTGCATAATGGTGCTATTTTTTATTTAATTGGTGTCTATTTTGCAACTTTAGGTTCAGAGAATTTTTTTCCATGTTGGGTAGCATTATTAGAGCAATAGCATTAAAAGACTGGAGTTTTGTTTTGGAGACTTTGCAGAATGTGTTAGTACAAATAATAGACATTGGTCAAAAGTTATTGGAAATAATAGTACTGTTACTTCAAATTTAAATGGTTTGTTATTTTTGAAATTTTCACAACATATGGACTGACTACCACAAACATTTTGTTTAAGCAGAAATGGATGTGTCCACATTCACAACAATGGCAATTAATAGATTATATTATTGTTAGAAGTCAAAAATACAAGATAAATTCATATTATATGATAACTTACATAAATGCAGATTGTTAGACATATCATAGATTAGAGTGCTCCAAGAATAAAATCATAATTGCATTAAAAATAGATATTATTTCAGTCATATTCACAAGAAAATTGATGTTTATTATTTAGAAGAATCTATGACAAAGGACAGATTTTTTTTTGAAGAAAAGTATTTAAGGATTTATTCAGCTATGAACACCAAATCACGAACACCAAATCACGTTACAAATTTTAGTTTCTATGTTTCTAATCAGTGCGCTGGCAAATATATTTATCTGATCTAATTAAAATAGGAATTTAAAATGTAGTGAAATATCCATTTACTGATCATTATGAATAGCTAGAGAGAATGTTTGGGCTGGATATCCTGAAAGAAACATTGGCATCTGAAAGAAAAGCCAATACTTATCTGGTCCAGATTCAAAACACAAATCAAAGATATGGTAAATGGCTACACTAACATTTTCTTACAAAGTACAAAGTTTTTGACAATTTCCTTACATTTAATACCAGTAATTCATTTCACATCACTTGACATCTGGGTGATTTATGTAAGTATGAATAATTGCTCAATAATAGATAAGAATGGGAAACAATTACACAGCTAATACTCCATTATATCTTGATTAAAACCTGTATACCTCATACAGTATTAAAAATATAAAAAAAACATTTAAAAAATACCCAGTAGCAATATCATATAACTTACTTATATGATTTACTCATATGTTTCTAAGAATAGTAACCATCACTCTACTTTGGAAGTATCTCTTAAATCTTGAGTAATAAATAGATATATCAGAAGATATAGTGTTATACCTCTGATTCTTTGAATAACTAGTCTCACTGATGAAGATAAAAGTCAGTAAAAGGTTTGAGTCAGACATAGTATTAGCATTATACCATCTGATCTTCAGTAGTTCCTTGAGCTTACAGTGGATATCTCTACATTAAAATAATTGCATAAAAATTCAAACTACTTTACTCAATATTTAAAATATGAAGATGGGAATTTGCGTCCATGAGGATGCATCTACTTAAATAAAATCTGTAGGAAACTTATGAATGTCTATGAAAATGATATAATACATTGCTGTAAACATCAGTAACATATTGTTTTAGTAGGAATTATAAATCAAAATATTTTATCATCGAATATCTCTAAAAAAATTGAAACTTTAAACTTTTTAAATATATTAAACACATTTCTTGTGGTTATTGTCCTCTTTTTTTCAGCTGTTGTTGCCTGACCAATAATACTAAATGCATGTAGTAAACCTGACATGTTGATTGTGAACATTGACTTCAAAATGATAGTTTAATCAAATAGGCTATTTTTATCACTGTAATACAAACTTGTTTCGAAAACTTTGCATGCCAAAATTATGGTAAAACAATATAGGTGCTGTCAACACCTAAACCGCAAAGCTACTCTTTACTTTTATAGTTAAATTTCTCTGCTGAGCGCTTGCATAATTTGCATATAATTACAGAGAGTTACTTCACTCAGAGCTATGAATATGAGAGCAGGCCTCTCGAAAGCACTCAGCAGAGAAATTTAACTATAAAAGTAAACAGTAGCTTTGCGGTTTAGGTATTGACAATGCTTATATTGTTTTACCATATTTTTATCATTGTAAAATCAATATTCATGAATCCTAAGTCACATATTCAACTCCTATATTACTACTGTCATTGGTTATTTATATCTGCATAAGAGAGGTAAGGAATACCACTACTTAAGATATTGTGTTATGTGGCAATTTGTGTGCTATTACTAATAAATGAATAATCCAAATAAATTAAAAAATTACAAATACAGTCTTCTATTTTAAAAATAGCCCATTGATTTCAATATATATACAACGAACCACCCCACAAACTACTTTATAAATCTTGATTTATTATATGAACTATTGGGTATATGAGCACAGACTTTCATATGACCCACCACTCTCCACTCTATCTCATAATACTGATACACTTGAACACATATATGTCGATAAGATAAATAATCACCAATATACGTATTCCATGCTAAACCAGCAATCATCAGTTGGTAAAGATTATCATCTCTACACATATATGCAATAAGTGCTCAGATATATATTAAGATAGCCAATCTTCATATTATAATGGACAGGTTTCAATCCACTCCACACTCCAATTCTTCAACTGTCCATCCAATTAAAAATCTGATGATGGAATGCTCAAAGGCTACCCTGAGGCTGAGATTCTCGTCACACTCATGTTAACCTAAAGTCAATCTTCCCCCTCATGTACAGTACATAATGCATACCTGAGGGATGGGCAGGCATCTCTACTATTTAGTAACTGAAATACAGGTTTATTATATACCTGTATCAATATATGTAATATATATAGATAGGGTATATGAGCACAGACTTTCACATGACCCACCACTCTCCATTCTATCTCAGCACTCATATAACCTATATATTACACATATTGATATAGGTATATAATAAGCCTATATTTCAGTTATTATATAGTAGAAATGTCTCTCATATACGTATTAAATGGATTATGTCCTGTACATGAGGGGTCAGATTGACTTTAAGTAAACATGGGTGTGACGAGAATCTTGGTCTCAGGATGGCCTTTGAGTATTCCATCATCAGATTTTCAATTGGATGGATGGGTGAAGAGTTGGAGTGTGAAGGGGATTGAAGCCTGTCCATTAAAGTATGAAGATTGGCTATGTTAATATATATATATATATATCTGAACACATTGCATATATGTGTAGAGATGATGATCTGGACCAACTGATGATTGCTGGTTTAGTATGAAATACGTATATTGGTGATTATTTATCTTTTCAACATATATGTGTTCAAGTGTATCAATGTTATGAGATAGAGTAGAGAGTGGTGGGTCATGTGAAAGTCTGTGCTCATATATACTATATATTACATATATTGATAAAGGTATATAATAAGCCTGTGTTTCCATTATTATATGAACTATTATAACGTACAAAAGTATACTCCAAAGTTTCGACTATATTCTTTTATAGTCTTTTGATAAAGTCTATAAAAGAATATAGTCGAAATATTTCACAATACATATAACAAATCCAAATATCTTTTACCTTAAAACTCTTCTAACAAACAATATTAACGTTTCATTACATTCATTTCTTAAATAGATGGATGCAGTTGAAAAGTTTAAATAAAGTTTTAATTTTTCTAAAACATTTACCAATTAATATTAGTTGATGAAGTTGAACATGTAATTAGTACTAAAATAATATCCTCATAAACTTTCAAATAAACACTACATACTTGTAGTTTTATTTAGTTAAAGAAAAAATATATAATCCATTTCACATTAATGTGTAATAAAAGTTTAATTTTAAAAATGGAAATTCAATAAAATATAATCTTCTAAATAATATTCCCTCCAGCCTTCTTAGAAAATAATTATGTTATTGCGAGATTGATATGTTTGTTAATGTATATTTGATGCTAAGATAATTTTAATTTACACATGACGACTGTTATTTTCTTTTTTATAGTAAAAATATATTTGCACAACATATATATGTACAATATTGAAATTTTAAGGTACCTAATATGGCTAATATGTTAACATGGATAGGATGACAACCTTGGCACTAACAAGGGCTTTGAACGTTCCACCATCAGATTTTCAATGAAATGGAAGGCTGAAGAGTTGTGAGTTGGAATAGTTTGAAGCCTGTCCATTAAAGTATGAAGATTGGCTATCTTAATATAAAGCTGAGCACTGATTATATATATATGCGAGGATAGTAATCTAGACCAATTGATGATTGCCGGTTTAGCATAAAATACGAATATTGGTATCTTTTCAACATGTGTGTGATCAGGTGGGTCAGCAATATGAGAAGGCATTGAGAGCAGTGGGTTGGGTCAAAGTCTGAGTTCCAACCCCACATATATTACATATAAATGCAGGTTTAAGCCTGTACAATGTATTAATATACCAGAATAGTAAGTTAATAAGTACTGTCTATGGTTAAATTCAATTTAAAATTTCATAATATCAAAGTCTATTTGCAAAGCAGATGGAATAATGATATTATGAGAATAAAGATCCAATTGGTGGATTCATGCAGTTGTTCTGGTTTACATTCAACAATTCATTAAAATTAGTGTCTCTATTATGTGCTTGAATAATTTCCGGATAATAGATGATGATACTAACCTAAAAAAGGTTCTGGATATTGACTTTAATCAGTTATAATTTTAGGTCTGGCTAGAACATACCCAAATCTATATTTAGGTTTCAATAGATGTAAAGATATTGTTTAGAAGCTATCACCTGATTATTGGGTATCTTTTCATCACTCAGAAAGTTTTAAATGTCTGGTGAATATTGTCTTTACTGTATAAGGCAATACTTGTTCTGCAAAACATTAATATTAGACTTATTTATCAATTGATTATGATGCAGAATGTTTCATTTTAATTGTTAAATCAAACAGTTATGTTATGGCCAAATTTTAATGTTGTTTTTTTAAATGCTCTTATTTAACTTAGAAAGGCTGTTTGGATGAGATCTTGAAGCAGATTTTTAATATAGTTTTTATCAAACTAATTTTCTTCAAATTTTATATATGTCTTAAAATTATTTATGGCAATGCATAATAGCAATGCAAAATTTCAAGGTTGTCCAGCAAATTGTCTAGACTCATTGTGTTATTGGGTTACATTCCAAAACATTATGAAGTTAGTTCAGGAAGTTTTCAGTGATGCACACTAGAGGGCAATATAATTTTTAAAAATATGCTTTCCTTGAATTTCATGATTAATAGACTAAAAAGCATTTACAGTTGTCAAGTGTTGTTAGCCGAGAGGTCAACACAGCCACCTTGCAGGCAAGCAGTTGGTTGCAGATGGTTGTTGCGGGTTCGCCTCCCAGCGATGCTATGACATATAAAAAAAAAAGCATTTACAGTTAATTAAATTAGAAAAAGAAATGAAAGATCAAATATTAATTTCTCTTTTTTAATTAAAAGTTCCATTTGTTTAAAATACTGCCTTTATAAATCCAAATATCATGTAAACAATTTTTAATGTATGCAAGTTATCATTTTAAAATATTAGAAATACAGTAAAATTGTTTAGATTCTTAAATTTTAAATTGAATATAAATACTTACAAAAATTCAGATGCAAATTATCCAATTAATAACAGATAAATAATAATATATATAAATAATATTTTATAAAAAATGCTTTAATTTAAAGTGATGATGACTAATGTATTAAAAACCAAAATGAAAATAGAATGATTTTAATTCAGGATTGTTCAATCCATTCATCATTCATTCCATCTCAAGTAACCAATACACATGACTACACTCATGTAGAAAAGATACACAGTCCCCAACTAATGTATTTCATGTCAGAATCGGTACTCAACAGTTAGCCCAGACCATAATCTCCCACACATATATACAATCAGTGCTCAGTTTATATTAAAATAGCAATTTCTCAAATGTTAATGGACTGGCTTCAATATTGTCACCCTTCCAACTATTCAACCATCCATTTCATTAAAAAAACGATGATGGAATGTTTGAAATCCTTATTGGATTTAATATAAATGACTGATAATGAAATTCTCAAATCCTTTTTGGATTTGATATTGTAGTCATATCAAATTAAATAAGGGCTTTGAGCATTCCATCATTGTTTTTTTTAATGAAATGGATGATTGAATAGTTGGAAGGGTGAGAAGATTGATATTTTAATATAAGCTGAACATTGATTGTATATATGTGTAAGAGATTGTGATTTGGTTCAACTGATGAGTGCTGGTACTATCTTTTTCACATGAGTGAGATCATGTGTATTAGTTGCTTGAGATGGAGAGGAAGATGAATAGATTGAAAAATCCTGAGTTTCAATTCCTCTTTTTACATTGTAAGAAACATTCAGCATAATCAAGTTTGAGTTTTATAAATATTTAAAATATGAGTTGTAAATAAGAACAAAGGATATAGACATCACTAATGAGGTCAGCATAAACACACTTTTAGAAAATGAACAAATTCTTTTTTATTTTAATGCAAATGAAAAAATGTGGATTTGGGATAAATCTATTAAATTCTGCTGTAAAAGATGATACTTGTTTTATAATTATTAAAATATTTGAAAAAATTCTAACATCATGTCAATTTTTCAAGTTGATGGCATTAACACAGTAAGTTTAGCATAAACTGTGGACAAACCTGTGCCACAATTTTCATTGCTAATATTACAGTCAAATTTATTAACTTTTATTTATAAAATATAAAACATAAATGAATCAAATTAAATTGAATATGTGCATTCTTTTTGTTTTAAATAATTATCATCCAAGTAATGTGTAAATGTAATCAAAAATATTTTATAAACAAGCAAAAAAATCATGTTACTCTAAAACGTTGGAGTAAAAATGAGACCAGGAAAAAAAGAACATCCTTAAATCTTTCCTTCAAGAACAATAGTGTAAGTATTATTAATATTTGCTAATATTCAATAAAATACTGACACATTCAGATTTTTTCATTTAAATAAGTAATAAATCAGATACTCATTATCTAATACTATATATGATAACAGTAGGAAAGTGATCTAAAATAGTAGCCCTATCATGCTTTTTCTGAGAAAAACAACCAGTTATTCTTACTGAATATGAGAGTTATCATGTTAACCCATGCAGGACATACAAATTTAATTGCAACATATGACTGCATGTATCTTATTTGATGTATGACTATAACATTGTAGTCATTTAAATGTTATTTAATTAGTTGCTTGAGGATCTCCTGATTGTTAGAATTCTTAGGGGCAAGTTGTGCAACAAAATATCATTGCATTGATCAACTGAGACTTTTTGTAAAAAAAAAAAAAATATTCATTATAAAACTTATCTGGAAACATTAAAGTCCCAAACCTTCAATTGTTGTATTGTGCTAATCATATTGGGGATTACAGTTATTAATAACACTGTATACTAAAACTATGGTGAAATAATTATTATTTATAACACAATGTTGCAATAACCACTATATTTTAAAATATTAAGGGATGAGAGTCATTCGATTGATTCCAGTTTTATTACTTCTGACACACTTCTGAATTCCCAAGCATTAGAACCATTTATTTTCTAAATTATTATAGTTTCAACTTAATTAGCACAAAAAGCTAAGGACTTCAAAGTGTTTGTGTTAGCCACATGAGAATGGGTATTAATATTTTTTTAAAACTTAGTGCAAATGTTGAAGACAATCAAAAAGGTAAAAGTTTGTTAATTTTTCATATTTCAGAAATTTATATATAAAATAACTCTTGTGGCATTTGTAAACTATAAATTTAAGGTCATTATAGCATTACCAATTTTGATATTTGAAATGATTTGGGGGTGGGAGAAGAGCAGAATATTTTTGAAATGCAGAATGTGTAAGAGCAGATTTTAAATAATTCATGGTAGGGTAAATGCTTCTCCAACAGTCCTATATAAAGAATTAGTGACAGAAAACCCCTTACATATCAGACTTGATGATTATCAGATAATGAGGTTTGAATGATATTTCATCCTTAGCAGATAATTATAAAATGATTAACTGGGTTGACTAAGAGTCATTTATTCAAAAAGAAAAAAAAATCCTAAAATTTATTGTAATATGAAATGAATTTCAAGTTTTATTCACAAACTCAAATGTTAAAAATGATTGGTTGATATGTTGCACAACACCATATGTCCATCTATGTTAGATAATACACTGCTTGAGGGCAGATTCTGGAGTACAAGGTATATAAATTTAGGATCAGATTCTATCATATCCAGTGCTCAGACTTATTAATATTAGGACTCTTAAATGATTTGTAGCTGATAAATCAATTTAGTGTAGTAATAAATAATGTCTGGAAGCTATTAATTAAATTCTTACTGATTGTTGCGTTTGGCAGAATAGCTCACTTGGTTAGAGTGATACCTTAAATTCAGTATTCATTTAACATCCAGATTTGACTCCCACGCTAGTACTGTCACTGCTCAGACTAGCTGTACTTGAAGATGAAAATATTACCTTAAATTAAATATATGCACATATATTTATAATTTACAATTGTCTAAGAAAAGTTTCTATAAATTACAATATTCATAAATCTATAACGCTCGGATTCGATTCCCATTCTAATACTATCACTGATCCGGACAGCAAAATCCGAATAAGAGAGTATTACTTTAAATTCAGTATTCATGAATCTATAAGGTCCAGGTTCGATTCCCATGCTAGTACTGACATTAGTCAGGGCAACAAAATCTGAATAAGAGAATGTCACTTTAAATTCGATATTCACTTCAAGCTAATACTGTCAAAATCTGAATAAGAGAGTGTTACTTGAAATTCTATGTTACTGAATCTATAAGATCCAGGTCTGATACCCACGCCAGTCGTGCCACTAGCCAGGCTATATACTAACGTATTTGCTATTAATATTGTATGTAATTGGAAAGCCTAAATAAAGTATTAATTTTTCTAAAGACATTCAATACTTAATATCAGATGACAGAATAATACAACATATAATTACTAATGCTATCATCGCAAACCTTTAGAATTAACCATTCGGTTATTCACGTATTAATGCTTTATTGCTTGGGAGTTCGTAAGAAATTCGAGCGCCCGAAGTATCAAAACAGGAATCGATCCGAGGATTTTTACATTCCAGAGTCCTTGACACGCTTCCACCGCATTAAATCAGACATGACACATGAACGTTTATTTCGGTCTTTAAGCAAAAATTAATTCTAAACATGTCTTAAACAATATATATTTCATTCTTCTACAGAAATGATTTCTCTTTTTAATTATTACAAGTGTGCCCAATTTTTAACACTGATTAGTCTCTTCGGGATTTTAAACATTTGATGATTGCTCACTGGTGCTTGTTAACGTTTTACAAGAGAGAAATGCGAAAAAGCCAGCATAAAATAATTAACTAAAAACGAGTGGTACGAGAAAGACGACGATAAAAGTACTGCAGACCTCCCACTCGTTCAAGTTAAAAGTTATTTCAAGACGAAACAGGTGGTCGCTTTGGTCTCAGGTTTTAACTGTGATAAGTATAATTAAAAAGTAACGTTCTTGGACGTTTTAATCAAATTAAATAGTGTTTTATAGTCGCAATTTTGCTGTAGCATTTTTGTTCCGAATTGGATCCCAGGGATTCAAATGATTAATATTTAAACATAAATTTATTTACAAGTACGATATGTTTCTTTACTATATTGAAGCTAATTACTAAAGGAATTTAATATATATATTTTTTTCTAAAGTACAGACCTGCACTCCAATATGTAATATATAGGAGGTTTGAACTCAGGCTTTCACACGACCCTCAACTATTAAAAGAAGTTAAATAATTAGAATATTCAAACTATAATTATGTGAGGAAATTATGTAAAGTGTATATTATATATTTTTAGATACTTGTGTGTGTGTGTACTGCTCAACGTGGGTTGGTGCAGTGGTAGACTGTCAGGTTTTGGAATATAAGGCCCAAGGTAAAATACTTCTGGAGCTAGAACTTCTTATGAATTCTTGAGTAATAAAACCATTCAATCACCATTGTGTTGTTTAGTGCAGTGGATAGTGTCAGACTGTTTTTGATGTATTGGTAGATCGTTCAGGTGCTCAGAATGATTCCAGTTCTGGCAAGACTGGTCTCACCTGCCATTCTATGGATAGTGTAGATGATTCAGTAACTATTGCTGGAGGTACTAATAGAAAATACTATGTTGTACTGGTTATTAAATACTTAGAATATAAAAGAATTACTTGTAATAATGTAAAATGGTGCCTATATTACATTTAATGTAAAATATATGTCTCTCATTAGTCTATCATCATCATCAGCTGATCACAAACAAATATGCCATTGCAACTCTAAGATAAAAAAAGATACAGAGATAAAACAACTATACAAAGCAATCTCTGAAAACACAAATATATTGATGCATAGAACACTCTTGGTCTAATATTCTGTTTGATATTTTGTAATGCTGATAAGTTCTGAAACAGGTTTCAACATCTTTAGATATACAGAAGCCAAACTCTATACAGTAGTGTGACTCAGAGCAAACCAGAGTAATCAATGGATGCAGGAAGATTTGTACATACAATCCCTATCTAGTGCCTACTCATCTAATATTCCCAATCTAATTGAAAACATTATGGTGTTTTCATTTTGAACTCAAAGCTTTATAGCTAGCTATGGCTGCTGGAGGGCTGTTTTAGATCCTAAGATCTAGGTGCAATGCTCTCAGGTCCAAGGTTCCTTATTGATGAAAGCCACAAGCTAGAAACTAGTCTGGGATAATGGATGAGAAGGCACTTAGGGAGTTTATACACAAACCTTCCTGCATCCATTGATTACTCTGGCTTGCACTGAGTGGCAATACAGTATGGAGTTTTGCCTCTGTATAAACAGCTTGTGTAAGCATAAAGAATGGTGATCATGTGATGTTTAATTTGAATTGATTAAAAGCAAAAAAACAAAACTTCATTTTTTAGGATTCTGGATTTACAGTATGCAGATGATTGTGCTATTTTTTGTCAGATTTACAGAATTTTCTTAATGTTTTAAATGCAACTTATAAAGATGTTGGTTAATTAATTAATGTTTAAAAAACTCAAGTTTCTTATCAGCCAGTGACCTCAAAAAAATTCTCAGCAACTTTCAGCTTGAGGTGGGTGGGTTATCAGTTTGAGCATGTAAATCTTATTCTCATGAATAAATGTTTCACAGATAATTATAATTTTATTTCAACTCATTTTATTAGGTTTATCCAGAATTCATCATTAAGTTTAAGCCATTTCTTTAAATACAATATGTTTGTTGATGAGACTCTCAAACTTAGCTTCAAAGTTCACTGTCTAAGTGTGGATTTTTACATGTATCTCCTTACATGTACCTCCTATATACATTGGACCACATTTTATTACAGTTCTTATTCTTTTAAGCCAATAAACATCACATGACCACCACCTTTTATGCTGTGTATAACTGTTATTAAAACAGGAAAAACTCACTATATATATTGCCACACACAACAAGCTAGAGTAATCAATGGATGCCTGAAGGCTTGTGTATACAATCCCCATCTAGTGCCTACTCATCCAATATTCCATTGATTACTCTAGCTTGTTGTGTGTGGCAATATATATAGTGAGTTTTGCCTGTTTTAACAACAGTTCTTATTCTTACTACCAAATGAGATTTTGTCAGATGATAAATTGATCCAGGTTCATTTATGTAGTAAATTATTTAAAGTAACACACTTTCTTCATGATATTCTCTTATTACCAAATGCACTGTGATTCTTTTTGCTTTCCATTGGCATAATTTATAAATTTTTTCCATATGGATGAAAATTTTATTATTTTATCACAATTACTAATGCAGTTAAGTAATAATAAATGTGAAGAAATGGCAAAGATTTCGTCTATTTTAAAAAAAATGTAAAGAAACACATCCATTATGCTCTAACTACTGCAGACAAGATGAAACGTTTGATCACATCATCTACTCCTGCACCGGACTTGGGAATATTAAAAAGTGTATCTATCAGAACTCTAAAGTGGACTTCTACAAGATTATCTCAATTAAGGACTGCCTGCATTCTGGAGACATCCCAACCATCAGACTGTTGATTTTCTTGACATTCTCTGTATGGTTGGCCAGATGTAAGAAACAATTTACTCGGCCTTTTCCAGATATTGATTCTTATTTTCTACAAACTCTTAAAAAACTTAAAGACAGAGACAGAATTTTATCTACAAAATTTTTATATGAGGAAACTTGGAAACTTTTTCAGCTTTCTAGATAAAGTCCTTGATGATCAAAATATTATGTATTAATTTATTAAGTTTTGTCCTTTTTTACCATGATGTTATCAGGTAATTATTAATTATGCCTACAGTACCATTTGTAAACATATATTGATTGTTTTAATAAAGTTATTTTAGAAATAAAGATGTCAAACTTTCTACAGTCTAACCTATTTTGAACTAATCTTATCTAAATTAGAACTTGAAAAAACAACATGAAATCATGTGTTGGCAACAAAAGGTACATAATCTCTAATTTTAGGTGTGGGTACATGTTGGATTGTTTCCATTACCTACATGTTAAATGGTTTTATAAAAATTGAAAATTTATTTATACTTGTCCAAATACAATCAACTGTTAGTAATCACACACAAAGCAACAATGAATCCAACATTTTGAATTGTATTCTTTTTACTTCTTCAGTTGTTGTTGGCTTGACCAATGACACTTTAATATGAAAAGAGTACAGATGACCTCATCTTCAATTCAATATTCACAAAACTAAAGATTATCAATTTATTTTTCATACTAGACTGCCACTGGTCAAATTAGCAATACTTGAAAAATAAAGAAGAAAAATGCCCTAGAAACCTTGTGCTCTAGACTGTATATAATTCATCATTATCATCAACCATTATCAATCTACTGCAGGATGAAGATCTCTCCAAGTTGAATCCATCTTTTCCAATCTTTAGCTTCTCTTCCCCATATCACCCCTGCACACTTTCTTATTTCATCCATCCATCTTACATGTGGTCTCTTTCTGGGTCTTTTACAATCTCTTGGAATCCAGTTTAAGATTTCAATTGTCCATCTATTATCATCTTTTCTAGCAAAATGTCTCAGCCCAACTCTACTTACTAATAGTTAAATATATTTGGAAAGGTATAAATAAAATTTATATTTTTTTACAAACATTTAGCGTTTCAAGTAGTTGATGGAAATATTTTCAGCATATTCTTCATCGTGATTCTTCTACATGCATTTAAGTAGAGAACTTAATAATCACAAATTACCATTACTGATAATCTGCAGTATTCTTTTCATTATTAGTATTTTTAAAATGAGCTAGGGTACTACACATTTCACCTGAAAGAAGTAAGGCCAAAATACTCCAATAATAATAATTTTATTTATTTATTCAACAATGTATTATACCGGACAAAAGCTTTAGACTCGCATAAACTGACCGCCAGGGCGCCACTAGTCCGAAATTTGGAACTAGACATTTATTTTTAAGGGGTTACAGGATATGCGAATCGAATGCGCCGGACTAGCTCAATCAAGCAAATGAGATCTATGTTTTGTTCAGTGAGTTGGAAAGGTAGCAACAGAAAACAAAATCAACTAAGTAAAGGAATAAATAAATAATTTTATTAAAAGTATAATTAAATGAACATAAATCTAAATAATAAACTTTAAAGCACACTTAAAATATGTACTACACGTACATTCGCAAAATTAAACTAAAATATTTATATGGCTTTTGATCGATTTTCTGTGTGTGAAAGAGTGCAAAATATTGGCAGTAGCAGAAGTATTAGTAAGTATACAATGATCTCACGTCAGATAAGGGAGGTTAGCTTCCTGCTTATAACCCATAGTTAGGAAAAGAGATTTATGTCAAAACAGAAGAAATGCGAAGGTAGCTTCCAAAACATTAATAATAATAAAAAGAGTGTTGAAAGTTATTACTTTCAATCGATTGACCTCCCTCTGAGTGAGACAGGCTAGGAGCTTACGATCTACCTATAGAAAGGGTTAAAACGATCGTACATGCCCCTAATAAACGAATTGGAAGCTTTAAGAAATAAAACTAAAGACTATTATATTTTGTAATCGTCTATTACTAATAATTAAGGTCGCGACATAAGTATGGCTAATAAAAATGGGTCACAAGCCAAAAGCCAATTAAATTAGTCTGTAATATCCAGACTGCGCTCTGTAATGACAAGGAATGTGAGATTAAAATAAGGTACTATCTTACTTACTAAGACTTAAATAGGACGGACAGTAATAGGTTTGAAACTAGCACTCGTTAAAAGAGAAAAAAAAAAGAATTATCAAGCACACAGAAAACGAATTACATAATATACAACTTGAAAAACATTTATATTAAAAAAAAAAAAAATCTAAGACAACAAAATTATTTAAATTGTGGAGCATAAGGTACCTTAACAATTTAGTTAAACGCTAGTGCACTAGACTTCTTAAGTATAGTCCGTTACTCGGGATTCACTGACGGTAGGCTTGGGCGAGTTGGTTAGTGGTTTCTTTGGAGCCGGTTCTTATGGCATTATAGGCAGTTAATGGAGACACAGGATGTCCGAACCTGTCCTGGCGAGAAGCTTAGCACATCATGGTAAAGAAAATATTCTTGCTGTAGGTTTAATGTTCATGCTAGGTAGAATAATTACTGGATCAGCTTTCAGAATATGCAGGAATCGTTCTTTCCAAGTATTTTGGCAGGAATCATGCAATTCTCTTGTCAGAGTTGGTGTCTGTCTCTTTGCGCTGCTGCAGTATGCAAGTATTGAAAGCTAGTCAAAGATAATCCAATGGCCTGATTCAGCCTGTTATATCTGAATCATATCTCTTAAACCAATTACCAAACTTTTCTTTTTAATTAAAATTTAAAAATTCTCGATATAGATAACAATAGTTATCTAATTAACAAAATAAATTGCCCTTTACAGATCTAGGAATTAACTAATGAAAAATTCTTTTCTTTTTGTTTTCTTTCTTTTTAATTAGCCTTATCAATCTAAATCCCCAAATCTGAAAAGCAATCTATTTGTACACTTTACTTTTACATAAATTTAACAAAAAAAAATAATATTAGTTTTCTTTTTTTTTTTTTCAAAATTAAAATTAAAAAACAAATATAACTGTGGTATTAAAATATAATTCCCACGCACATACATATATATTTGTACAAGCATTAAAAAAAAAACTTTTAATCAAGTTTTACAAACGAAACCTTATATAAAAATTTATTTTATTTTCTTCACCCCTATAAAACTATAATTTTTGTAATGGTGTCTTAAACATCCATTACTGTGTATAAAATGAAATAGAATAACTCCAAACAGGAAGAAACTTGTATAAGAAGTTATTCATAAGAGTCAAAAGAAGATAATATATATATATTAATTATATATAAAACATATAGAGAATCATTTTACAATGATTAATACAAACAATAAATTATAAATATAGGAAATAGCTATCAAAATTAATTATACATACACACAAAATAAAGAATACATATATAAATTAATAATATACAATACTTACATTAATACAGTAACAACAAAAATATAGTTACATATAATACAATAACCAAAGTTTTATGCGTTTCTTAATATATCAAATGATATATAGTCAATATCTATTGATTAATCAGCAACAAAATGAAAATAGTCTGACATCATTATAACTAATTTCTCCACGATTACTTTCCAAGTTAAAATATAGCAATGACAATTGAAAGTTTTTAGCTAAACCAGTATTTTCAATGGAAACTTTACAATATTAATAGGAATATGGAGATAATATATACATTAATAATCATTCAACATTTATATATAGATATATACAAAAATTAGAAGTCATATTTAAGTTTACCAAAATTATGGTAGTAGGTATGGTACAATTTTGTAAGATACATAATAATAATATGAATATCTCATGGCAATGAATGAATCGATTGATTAATTTTGGTCATTGTGACTATAATTATATATATATGTCTATTCTCTGTGAGTCAGAGGCCAAGCTTTGTATTTTTTTATTATCTATTTTTCTTATGTTCTCTTTAACTAATCTTTAAAACAGTCAAAACTCTCTATACGTATTGCCCCTCAGTGCAAGCCAGAGTAATCAATGGATGCCAGAAGGCTTGTGCATAAAACCCTCATCTAGTGCCTACTCATCCAATATCCCCAGGTTGAGGATATTGGATGAGTAGGTACTAGATGGTGGTTTTATACATAAGCCTTCTGGCATCCAATGGTGATCATGTGATGTTTATTGGCTTAAAACTAAATCTTGCATGTGGACAAACCATTTGACATAACCAAATATAAAATAGTAAAATCCTATGAACGATGATGATGATAATAATAATAAAAATGTAATCACCATTCAAAGAAGTCTGAAAAATGCATTCATATTTTGTCTTCCATAAAAAAAAAAACTATATTTTAACGCGCACATTTATTTATTTAGAATAAATCACGTGGTTACTAAATTAGCGCTCAAATTCATTTTAAAGAAACAAAAATAGGACACATACAACATTATTATTTCAAAAGCCACCATTTCATTGTGAACAAAGATTATCTAAAAAAAAATACTTTTTAATTAATAAACAATTCAATCGTAATCAGATTTCTATATACATACATATAAAGAAATATATTCACTGTTTATTTCACTATATTAAAATTTTTAATCAGAATAAACTATATATAGATCAATAAATACGCCCCTGAAAGCAAAAAAAATAAACCCACTGACAATCTTCTTTAATCCCTTTCTAAGAAAAGCTTAAGCAAAAACATTTTTTAATCAAAAACATATATCTAGTTCTTGGTATTTTTTTTTCTTTACCTTAATCTTCTAATCTGTGGACTAGTGGTTGATCGTCCTCAGCTCAACTCCTCACCTTCAAGGGATTTGGCATCATAATTGGTACTCTAGATTTTTTGAAAACCTAAATATATATATACATAAAATTAACATTTTTTCACAAAAATAAAACAAAGTGAAATTGAAAATT
The DNA here is from genome assembly GCA_028023455.1 of Epiperipatus broadwayi. Classification (NCBI taxonomy): domain Eukaryota; kingdom Metazoa; phylum Onychophora; class Udeonychophora; order Euonychophora; family Peripatidae; genus Epiperipatus; species Epiperipatus broadwayi. The sequence goes on from JAQFVV010001171.1 coordinate 72,504, forward strand.
ATTAGAAAAAATATGATTGAGTTGTGTGTTTATATATATATAAGTGTGTGTGTTTATGCGTGGCAACTATGTTCAGTTCTATAAATTCATCAATACTCCTTCAACACTTTAAGCAAATAACTTTATTTATATATTTTACATGTTCAGTTCTCAGCTTAAATGCAGAAAACGCTACTCGATAAAATGCAACTTCGGGAAATAATACTTCATCATAACCAAATATGGTTTTTTCTTATGTGGTGTAGCACAGTGATACAATGACAACTTGATAGCTAAAGGTTCTTGAATTGAAATTCACCTGCCATTTGGTGCTTAAATGTAACATGACCTTCAGTTATCATTTAGGGATAGTTTAATATTGGTGATCACTTTCTTAACATAATTTATTCTAGGATCTCAATATTATAGAACCCCACCACTAATTGTTGTTTTAAAACCATTGGCTTATTGCTTTGGAGTTCATAAAAAATTCAATTACTGGAAGAGATAAAGCAGGGTCACAATTCAGGGACTTTGAGCTCTAGATTCTACCTCACCAAAACATGTAAGCATATATTTGAATAAAGTATATTACATGATTAAAATATCTTAAGACACCAGGACATTTGTAATCTGAAAATCCTTTATAGTCTAAAGTTTTTGAAGAAACCAAGCACCCACTATAAGCCAATGAAGACCTACTTTTTATATCTTCATTGGTACAAGAAGTTATGAATTTCAAAATAAACAACAGATAGTGGTTTCTTTGGATCATCAGAAATTCTCAAACCAAACTGAAATAAATCTCTCACTTAAATATATTCAATCTCAAGGGCTTATTAGTTAAAAAAATTATAAAAAGCACACATAGCTTATGAAAAATAAGATTAAACATTAATATCATCTTAGTATCATAATGCATTATATTATTTATGAAAATAGTTTAAAGTCCTAGGATTTGAGGATACCAATTTGAAAATGCTGTTTCAAACTATTATATATATATATATATATATATATATATATATATATATATATATATATATATATATAAAGCATATCTGTAATCACATAATTAATATTTTACAAAGCCATATCTAGTAATGTTATGAATGATAGCATTTAAATATACACTCCATTAGGTCCTAATTGAACTAAAATGTAATAACCAAATTCTGAAGTATGTACTATTACAATCAGGACTGGTTTCAAGGGAACACATTTTACTAGATATGCCAAAGTGCAACATCATTTACAATAGAGAACGTATTACAGCTGATGAAGGGAGTTTCCTTGAAACAAGTGATATAAGGTGTGTGTTGTAGTTTACTTTCAGTATTTTCCTATTGTATAAGATGTATTAGCTAAATAAGTTAAAATGCTTTTCTTCTTGTTTATAGTAATATTAATGACAATAATAAAAGAAAGCAAAACTCCATATAGTAGTGCCACCTGTGCTAAACAGAGTAATCAATGGATGCCAGAAGGCTTGTGCATAAAATCCCTATCTAATGCCTACTCATCCAATATCCCCAGACTAGTTTCTGGCTTGTGGCCTTCGTCAGTGAGGAGTTTTGGATCTAAGAGCACTGCATCTAGATCTTAGGATCTAATTCAACCCTCTAGCAACCACCTTTTATCTCTACTTAACTACAAAACTATGAGCATGAAATTGAAAAAACAAAAAATATTTTCAATCTAAGCTTTGCTTTGTTTATAAACAATTATGTGCTAGTATTGGAGATGTGATCATGTAATGATAATAATACTAATAATAAAATAACAAAAGTGCAAGGATACAAATATAATTGATTATTGCAAAATTAAGATGCATGTAGAGAGGAAACATGTTAATTAATTACAAGATGAATAATATATAGTATAAAAAGTTTAGCAGATGACACAATGAAAAAAAATATAAGCATGCAACATAGAGAAAAAAGGTGATTTTAATAATACATTAGATTAAAGATCTGTCGGATACTGTAAACATTATACATTATAGTAGATTGGATATGATCTCTATTAACAAAAGAATGAACAGTTATGATTAAAAACTAGATAAATAACATTCCACATATAAAAGCCATTAACCATTCATATGATCAAAAGATGAAGTGCAGAATAATACTATAATGTTTAGATAGCTGGAAAATTACCTAGTAAACCGATATTTCATACTTAATGTAGCCCACCATTATATATTGGTCAGTAAATCATTATTTATTTGTATCTAGTTGGAGGTAAAGAAATATCAAAAAACCTTTTCATCTGACAGCTGACTAATCTAGTACTTCATTTCTATTTCTTCAATATTCTTTTTTGCATCATTACATTTTGAATTACAAGTGTCAAATTAACTCAACCCATATCTTTGACACCATCCATTTTAGACAAATATAGTAATGACTATTATTAATCATTTACTAAACTAGAGATTGTCTCTAGCACAGATACAATCTTTAAAACTCAATTAAAGATTAATATATTCGATTTTTTAAAATTAAACACCCAAACATATGGAATTATTCACATTTCTTTTCCCCACATTTAATATTTTTACAAATATATTAAATAACCTTAGTATTACATATTCTAATAAATTCATATAAATAAAGCTACAATAAAAGATAAATGACCCCTCAAGATGCATTTTGTGCTGAACCAGCACTCATCAATTGGCCTAGGTCATTATCTCTCATATAATCCATATTATATAAAAATATTTATCTATATTAAATAATTACATTTTGAATTACATTTGGACTAACTGTATGCCTCAGTACCTTTATATATATATATATATATTATAATGATCGAAATGAAAGTGAAGATCAAATCTAACCGCAAAAACAATATCTGCAACTACCAGGGCGCCATCTAGGCATTTAAACCTAGAAAAATTTATAGAGTAGGCAGATACGCGCTGTTAAGATTCCACTTTATTTAAATATTCCGATCGTTAGCCCAAGTCACTAGCTCAGCGGAGACGCAGAGATAAAAATCTATATCTTAATTTATATCTTAAATATCAATAAATAAAAGCCACTGCCAGAAATTAACACATAAAAATATTTATTTACACACATAAAATAACATTTAAATTCTGAGGAATAAATTCAACATTTTAGATTTTTCTATTAATCTTTTAATTTTACATTTAACTAAGTTTCAATGAGTTTAATATTTTATTTAGATAGTCAAGTATGAATAGACTACATAGATCTGCATTTGAAAAAAAAAATTCTTCCCTGATTTAACCTTAGGCAACAAATTTCGCAACCAAACTGGCGACAATCCATCTGATACATTCATGTATTCAATGTAGCATGATACGACAACACAAAATACTATACCGTCAGGAATGTACATCTGAATAATAAGTAGAAATAGAGAAGACATTGACTCTCCACCAACAGGAATGTGACATCTGTTGGCAAGTAGAACAATAAACAAAAAACTCCATAGAAATGGACTGCGGTCTTCTGCCGACTTACAAACCCATCCATAGGCAAACAGAGGGTGTGTGGTGTATATCTATAATCCTGCCTGTAGCGGACCTCATACTACATCTACTAATTACACAAATATATCCAATCCATTGAGCCAATTCAACCACGAAACGAATAACCTAAGATTACCCTCCCTTAATATAACTTTACAAAACTATATAGCCATTCACGCCCGACTTAAATTTAACATTTAAATACATTCGCACAGATTATTTTTATAAATTTGCTTTAAAATGTTGAGTACAGATCAGCTGCACAGATTCCATGGTCAAAAACATTCCAAATTAAACACAACTGATCAAAATACAAAGTCATCGATAAACGTCACTTGCATAGGGAATATACAAATCCCATTAGCATTCATCGTAAGATGCTTGCAGTGATATCATTGACCCATATATTCTAATCGAATGTAAAAACCACAACATAATCAACCACTAACGAATCTATGCAAGGTCTATACCCAACTTAAATGTAATGCATTTAATAATTTCTACAATAAATATTACTACAAATAAAAATAATAAAATGGAAATGATTTTAGCAAAACTTAACTATATAAATTTAAACAATCAATTATTAATTTGAAAATCAAATAAGAGTTCATTTTAAAATTTAAATTAGCTGAATCTTTAAAAAAAAAGCACTGACGAAAGTTCTTAATTACTTTTTTTGGTTGTTGTTAATTTGTAAAGTTCATAGCTCATGGTAGAAGAGTCCAGGTTTCTGCTTTTAATTCCCGCGACGCCTCCATTGGAAGATAATGTTCTGGAGATGGCAATAGCTGGTTCAAAGTATCACAGTCTTTTCATTTTTCCTTTTTAAATAGAGAGTGTGGTATGTGCGTCCTATCCCCTCTCAAACACACAACGCTGGAACTCCAGAAAAAAACTGTATTTCCCTTTTTATATTAATCCACACGGATTCAGTCAACAAAACGTCACTAATCCATCACTTTCGTTAGGGTCCGAGCCAAGGCTTAGTGCTTCCATTGGTCAAGCTAAAATCTCTTTATTCTCTTATCTAATTTACTCTCTGACTTTTTAATTAGACAGCTTTTGGATAATTAATAAACAATCATTTCCATTTACAGATTACAGGAATTAATTAATACCTGTTTTTATTTTTACTTACGTTATTTCTTTTTTAAACGATTTTTATATTTAAATCTTTTTTTATAAAAAAAATACATTCAAATACCTTTTTTTATTTATTAAAAAAAATATTTTTAAAGTTTAGCATCTGTGCGAATATATACGTTTAACAAACATTTTAATTTTAGCGTTTAGTTTTTTCTTTCTTTTTAATACACTTATTTTTATATGCGAACTTTTAAGTTTTTATTCTAAATTAATGTAACGACATATTTATATATCGTTACAATATTGCAAAACTCAAATTAGTTTAAATTTAACTTCTGTATTATAATTTTTATGCTCCAGATTTTGGGTTTAGGATTATCTTATATTGTTTGATTTTTTTATGATTTGGAAATTATCACTTTTACACCCACTTTTTTAGACAAATATTATAGTGCTTATTATAACCAATAGTTAAGCTAATAAGTAAAAAATATTTCATTATAATAAATGATTGTAAGAAAACAATCAACTGATTCTAATTAGAAGCTATTCTAAACAAAAGTGATTTTATTTTTCCATTTTTGCAATTTTATGATTGTGTATTTTTAATTTTTATAAAAATATTATAAAGCTTATTGTAAATAATCCTTATGATAAAAATATTAAATTTGGAATAAACATTACCTAAAACAAACACTTTAATTAAGAGTGCTATGAAACACTGCTTATAAATTTGTGTTGCAAAACTGTTGTAGCCATTGTGGGCAAATAACGATGTAAATTTTCAATTCATCACAGTTATGTAATTGTATAATTACTTTGATATTTAATATGTACTAGTTATAGATAATGATTTAAATCTCTTAATTGTTTTTATTAAATTTACTTAACTACCAACTTTTAAAATTATTGCACATTAAATGTTGGTATTTAATTTTATTATATATTTTGAGATTTGACTTTGTGAAGACTACTGAAGGCCAAATTAATTTAGGATGTAATAACTTCTCCATGAATTAATGTTGAAGCTACTGTATATATTTGCCATAATTAATAAGAATTCAAAACAGCAATTAAAAGTAATATTTTCATTTGCTAAAAAGATTAGATATTAAAGTAATGTGAGGTAATTAATTAAATTTAATAAAGAAGATACTGGAAGAGTTTCATCAGTTAAACATCATCATTTTCTTGGAGTATTATGTATATATTTACATAAAATAGAAATATGTGTTGTGATTCAATCTATGGCTAAATTATTAAGTCTACATGCTGGGCCAAATGTATCTAACAAAAAATGCGTGGCTGGCAATTAGATGTTTTGACCTATTTACTTTGTTATAATTATAATCAAAATCATTATATTCAGAGATGAGAAGCTCCCCAACTATTGCCATCTAGTGATAGCTTGAACAATCAATAATTAGCATATTCATAAAAATCTTTAAATTTATAATTTAAATTCTCATCTTCCAACCAGTTTTTGACTTTTATCTTTATCAATGAAAACTACAATTCAAAGATGGAAAAAATCCAGGCATGCATCTGGCAACTACTTTTAACTCCCTTTTTCTGAATAAAAAAAAAAATTCAAATTCAAATCAGCATAAGGTATTGCAGCAACCATATAGATATGAAAGAAATTCAACAATATATATATATTGTAACCGTAAATTGTGTAATCCCAACTACATAACGTAAGTGCACTAGGAATTACAACCTTGGTCACTGATCAACTCTCATTGCACATTATCAGCTATTAAGAGCTGTATCCAAAAGCATATCATACTATTTATTTTATGCACAAAAGACCACAATCAACATCTGGGGCAATTTTTTACTACAGACAAAATTAATGAATTAACCTAACTTTTTATAATTTATTTGATCGCAGCCCGGGTATACCGCGAAGACCTATCATAGTATTATTATAAAACATATTAAACAAATTATAAGTGCAATTTTATCACTTTTAAACCTCAATTTGCGATTTTTATGGTATGCGACCCTATGGCCGACCATGTACAAGATAGTGTACTTTGTGGAATTGTATAAAATTATGAAACTAATACATCATCTATGTGATTTCTAATACAGATGCTAGTCTAAGTAAAGCTTTGCAATTAAAAAATGAATACTTGGGTTCTTTTATAATTTAGTATATCATTGAGACTCTTATTGTTTTGACGAATATAAATTTAAAATTGTTAAGTAAAGATATTTGATCGTGAAATTATTTGATAAATCTGTTTATAAGCTTAATAATTAATTTGTACTTTAGACTAGAATCAACTACGCAAAGCCACAATGATGGAAAAGGTAAATGGGATTTTATTGTACCCTGCCAATCATATACAACCAAAGACGAAAAGCATCTTAATGTTTTCTCAAAAAATATTTATAAACTCTTTCTATCATGTAGACAATAATATGTACTTAAATGTATGCTCTTCACTGTATGCTATATCCAAAGTTTATTATTTCTGATGTTATGAATGACACATAGCAACGGCACAGTAAGTTTAACTATAAATCAATCTTTATTTACAAACTTTATGAACAATAAATAGTTTATTTCAATATTTAAATAAAACATAACCAAACAAATAAAATAAATAAATGATACTTCAATAGACTTTCTTCAGTACATTTTGTAGGTATAGTTTTAACAAAACCTAATCATACCTTATTTCACTCTACTATAATGAACATTGAGACAATTATTAAATTCAGCATCAACCTCTAAAAAAACTAAACATCATTTCCAGATTCAATATATCCCTTCCATAAACTTATAATCATATAATAAATAATATGATGTATGTATGATTTCACTATCATGTAATAATTAATTAAAATGAAAATGTAAACTTACACTCCGGTAGATAATAATCAACTAACAGTTAATTATTATGAAGTACTTGAATAGAATGTCCCGTTACCATTTGTTAATCTAAACAATAAAATTATGCTTACAAAATGAAGAAGATGATTTAGCAGATTAACTAAATACTTTGCCCAACTTATATCTGTGAAGCAAACATATTCCTGTGGATGTATTCATCTACACATAGGAATAAAATAATACTAAACGTTTTGCGTATTTAAACATTATCATAAAGTCACACGTATAATCACAAAATTCCGCGGATTAACCACCAGCGCAGGAATATGTGTAAAATACAACATGACAATTAAATAATCTGCGGATTAACCACCAGCACAGATTAAAGCCCTTTAATATTCTAAAAAAACAAACATTATAATTTACTTCACAGTAAAGTGCAAAATCATCATCCTCAATTCTTCTGACTATTCAGAATATGCTAACATTTTAGCAAATGTGGGTTCTTGCTTAGTAAAATATTACAATAATCAGGACAGTTAATGTACTACTTATATTGCTTAAAATAAACCTGTGTAATATAATGTAAATAATATTGGAATGGGAATATAAATCTGGAAAGACTCACAATATCTCACAAAGATTAATACGTCTCATAAATTCATTATATCTTGTTTAAGCTTTTTCCGCTAGCGCTATTCTTTGAATAAATATTTATTCAACCTTTATTAATTTGAATCTAACAAATATAAATTATGAACTTCATATGCGAGTTCATATAACGATAAAATTTAAATAAATGTATAATTCATTAATTATATAACATTTAATGGTGTGTGTGTGATAAAACTAAATGTAAAGCATTTATAGTTCAACACGTGAATTTTTAACAGATGTATATCACTAATTGGATTGTATAGTATTTATAATTCCTGATGGGATCCGTTGAATCCATGTACAATGTGTAGAATAATTATTATATAAGGCAATAGCTATAGCTGTAGTTAAATTCCATCCATGCAATTATATCCATTTGACTAGTTATTAAGACAATATTAGATTAACGATTGCGTGGCTTTCCAAACATGAAACAATTCTAAACAAAATACGTAGAATTTAAATGAAAATGTTTTTCATAAAGTTATTAATCACTACATCCTGATCAAAAGTGTTTCAAGTTTATCCTATCCATGCAAGTATTTATTTATCCATTGCGTTAATCCAGGAATAACTATTTACAGCAACTAATTTATTCATTTTTAAACAGACGATAATATTATAAAATAGCTCTAATTAATTTTGAAGAATATTATTGATCCAATTGTTGAACAAATTAACTAGCAAATATCAATGGCACTATAAAGTTAATTATCAATCAATATTATATTTTATTAGAATTAAAATGGAAATATTAAAATATTTTGATAGCTTTAGCATTTTATTTTAACTTAAACTTTTTTCTTTTTAAAAAACAAATTTTCATTTTCATCAAACTTTTATGATTAAAACATTGATCTAAATTTTCCAAATTATAGATTAATAAACATTTTGAAACATACCAATTTCTTGCAGGTAATTCTTTCAAACTTAAACTGGGAAGCTCCGACATTTCAACAAATGTAATATTGGAAATACTATCGGTGATTTGATTCTTGGCCGACCGACTTGAAAAGATCTTTAAGTTTAGTGATCCATTTTAAGTAGATACCACTAAGTTATTCTATGTTTATAACAAATTTTGTGGTAATTTAGTTACTTATTAACGGTTTCAAAATAAGCTCAGCAAATTGACAACATTTGCCTTTACCATTTTGTTCTTTCTCTCTCCAAAGACAAAACTAACAGACGATATTCTCCTAGAAATTCGCGCTCTTTTCTTTTATTACATTGAGACGCCTACGCAATTGCTGTATTTATTTAATAATTTATTTTAATTGAATAAATGGTTTTATAAATTTAATAGAAATAATAATTTTAAGACTACTTTAAATAAATGAAAATAAAATATTATTTTTAATAACACTTTATCAAATTTTAATATGTTGTAAAAAATTTTTAAAAGTTAAACGTTTCCATATAGGTTAGCATATGGAACGGAGCAAATTGAAATTTATTAAAATAATTTCATAAAGTAATCTTTTCAAATACGAATCAAGCCAACCAAATCACCAACAGAAGAAAGAGAAATTTTTATATAAGTTACATCAATGAATATATTTTCTACTAAAATATATGGTTACAGTTTACACCCCCCTACGGAAAAAATTTATCTTTCTTTAAAGTTCCCTTTTCTTAGATTCTACCAAGGTACATCACAAATTATTATTTTTATTATCCTATCTTTAATTTATCATCAATTTGAATATGATATAACATTTTACAATATAAATCCCCCTAATTTATTTAAGGTACAGGTTTCAAACTACGTGCGTTGTAGGTGCCTCGGATTCCCTCAGGGGTTGAGAGCATAAATGCGTTCTCTCCCACCTGGCTTTCAATCATGAAAGGTCCATTATACAAGCTTAAGAATTTTCTGAATTCGTTTTTCTTTAAGTTGCTAACATGAGGAACTTTTCATGAGGCCCCCTCTAGTTTAATGCACTACTTTTAACATTTGTTTGAATATCCTTTTTGTTAAGTAGTTTAATTCCACTAACAGAAGGTTGATTTCTATCTTGGGTCTTTTTACTTATATTAGGTTGACCATTAACTCTATTATAAAAATTTGGTCGTTTATAACTACGACTCCTGCTCTCGTATCTTTTATCTCGATAAGGACTTCTTATTGGAGCAACATTTACATTAGCCATGGAATAGTTATGAGAAGCTCTAGCCTCCTTTCCACCTCTATATTTGTTTTCTAGGTCACATTCACTTGTCTCAAGTGCATCTAAGATCTCTGACACTTCATCAATTGTGTACTTATCCGCAGCAATTAAAACTTGTTCAATCTGTCGAGGTAAGTTATGTCTTAAGATCCTAACTATATGATGCTCAGACAAAGGAAATGCAGTTAAAGTTTTAAGCTTGACCGCCTGTCCACGAAAAAATTGAGTATAGCTACCTTTATTAGCATTATACTTTTCTCGAGTAATCTGATAACGCATGTTATCCTGGCGATCTTCACCCCAGAAACTTGACATTATTAAATGTTTGAAATCTCCATATGTTTGAGGACAATCAAACAAAGACTGCCACCAATCTTTTGCAGCAGCATAAAGATGGTTGCTGGAGATAGCCAATTTTTCTCGTTCTGTAAATGTACATAGAGTAAATAATTCTTCCAGATTTTGAAGAAATTCCAAAGGGTTTTCTAAATACTCCCCTTTAAATGGCTTAATTTTTAGAAATTTAAGAGCTGTAGATCCACCCATAGACATATCTGTGTTCTTAACATCATGGGCCACAGATTTAATTTCCAATGGTTTTTGGAAACTGGGAGTTGGGCGGATATCAGTAAAATTATTATCTGATGCAACTACTTCTTTAACAGAAGTCTCTGTCCCATCTACATAATATTTAGTATTTTGACCAATGACATTATCTTTCCCTTGAGCCTTTTGCATTTCTAACATTTTTAGCTGAAGATTTTCGATCATTGCCTCTAGTTTCTGCCCTTCTTTAAACTCATTTGATTCATTTGGCCACTCTGGACCTTTATCCCTCATTTCCTTCCACTCTTTTTGCATCACTTCCAAATCTCCACTAAATTTAGCATTAGTTCTTTTTAATTCTTTATTTTCGACTTTAGACTTATTAATGGTTTCTTCTAAAATCTTTTTAATGCTACTCAATTCTGCTCTGCTCTCTGTTACAGATTCACTCATGGATTTAAATATACCTTGTTCAAAGGTCGAATGACTCTCATTCATATTCTGAAATTTAGTTTCTATTTCAGTTTTAATTTCATCAATAGATCTGGCAGATTGAGACTCTACTTCTTGAACTTTATAGTTCATTTCACTAACTATTTGGGCCAACTGACTCTTTGAGTCTCCCATTGCCACATCAAGCACCTTCAGTTTAGTGTCTACATTCTCCTCTAAGTGCTTTTTATAATCGAAGAAATTAGCCTTAATTTCTTCTAATTTAATATCAGATTCCACTTTAGCTGCCTTACAACTACTCTCTAAGGATTTGAATTTTTGGTTAAATTCCTCTACTGTCTTTACTCTAGCAGCTTCAATTTTTTCTTTCACAAATTCCTGAACTTCAGCTATTTTGTTCTCAAAACTATCTAACTTTTCTGACATTTCTTTTTGAGAAATAGACTGTTCATTTAATTTCTCAGTCTGTTCATTTAATTTTTCATTCATCTCCTTTTGAGAAGCAGACTGTTCATTTAATTTCTCAGTCTGTTTATTTAATTTTTCAGTCATATCTTTTTGAAAAATTAGCATCTCTTTTTGGGAAAGAGATTGTTCGTTTAATTTTTCAGACTGTTCATTCATTTTTAGAGTCATCTCTTTTTGGGAAAGAGATTGTTCATTTAATTTTTTAGACTGTTCATTCATTCCAATCTCAATGCGTTGAAGCATTATCATAAACCGTTGTTGGAAATCAAAATCAGGAATTTCTTGAGTTGTCTCAGGATAATTAAATTCTTCAGAATCAGTCATTTTGAATATTTTATGACTACTATTTCAATATTTTATGAAACTAAGCTTTTACTTTTCTAAAATATGTGTTTTAGTAATAATGATTAATTAAAATCTTATTCAAGCCGACCAACCATTAAATCCTCACCACCAATAGCTATCCTAGATGGTATATATCACACCCACTAAAATAATCTGAACCCCCCACTTCAAATATTTGCAATATTATAACAACTACTTTATAAACCCTTGATAATTTCAACTTTTCCCAATTCAATCATAAATATTGGTATATCTCAGAATACGATTGCTATGGTCATCAGAAATCTATATAAGTAACCTGGAGAAATATAGCAATAAAACATACAATATTTCATCACTATGACAGAGCATTTGTCACATGATAATATTCTTATAATATGGGAAATTAAAATTGTAATCAACAATCATTAATTAATTTAGTTCACATTACCATCTTGCACTATGCAACAATCAATTAATCAAATCGCATGTTTATAAAGTGCTAAAAACTATAATTGCACACTTATAATGACTATATAACTTCAACATCTCGGGCCGATAAAATTGTAATCCTACCATATCGAGCCGACCACGTTGCGCGCCAAAAATTGTAACCGTAAATTGTGTAATCCCAACTACGTAACGTAAGTGCACTAGGAATTACAACCTTGGTCACTGATCAACTCTCATTGCACATTATCAGCTATTAAGAGCTGTATCCAAAAGCATATCATACTATTTATTTTATGCACAAAAGACCACAATCAACATCTGGGGCAATTTTTTACTACAGACAAAATTAATGAATTAACCTAACTTTTTATAATTTATTTGATCGCAGCCCGGGTATACCGCGAAGACCTATCATAGTATTATTATAAAACATATTAAACAAATTATAAGTGCAATTTTATCACTTTTAAACCTCAATTTGCGATTTTTATGGTATGCGACCCTATGGCCGACCATGTACAAGATAGTGTACTTTGTGGAATTGTATAAAATTATGAAACTAATATATCATCTATGTGATTTCTAATACAGATGCTAGTCTAGGTAAAGCTTTGCAATTAAAAAAATGAATACTTGGGTTCTTTTATAATTTAGTATATCATTGAGACTCTTATTGTTTTGACGAATATAAATTTAAAATTGTTAAGTAAAGATATTTGATCGTGAAATTATTTGATAAATCTGTTTATAAGCTTAATAATTAATTTGTACTTTAGACTAGAATCAACTACGCAAAGCCACAATGATGGAAAAGGTAAATGGGATTTTATTGTACCCTGCCAATCATATACAACCAAAGACGAAAAGCATCTTAATGTTTTCTCAAAAAATATTTATAAACTCTTTCTATCATGTAGACAATAATATGTACTTAAATGTATGCTCTTCACTGTATGCTATATCCAAAGTTTATTATTTCTGATGTTATGAATGACACATAGCAACGGCACAGTAAGTTTAACTATAAATCAATCTTTATTTACAAACTTTATGAACAATAAATAGTTTATTTCAATATTTAAATAAATCATAACCAAACAAATAAAATAAATAAATGATACTTCAATAGACTTTCTTCAGTACATTTTGTAGGTATAGTTTTAACAAAACCTAATCATACCTTATTTCACTCTACTATAATGAACATTGAGACAATTAGTAAATTCAGCATCAACCTCTAAAAAACTAAACATCATTTCCAGATTCAATATATCCCTTCCATAAACTTATAATCATATAATAAATAATATGATGTATGTATGATTTCACTATCATGTAATAATTAATTAAAATGAAAATGTAAACTTACACTCCGGTAGATAATAATCAACTAACAGTTAATTATTATGAAGTACTTGAATAGAATGTCCCGTTACCATTTGTTAATCTAAACAATAAAATTATGCTTACAAAATGAAGAAGATGATTTAGCAGATTAACTAAACACTTTGCCCAACTTATATCTGTGAAGCAAACATATTCCTGTGGATGTATTCATCTACACATAGGAATAAAATAATACTAAACGTTTTGCGTATTTAAACATTATCATAAAGTCACACGTATAATCACAAAATTCCGCGGATTAACCACCAGCGCAGGAATATGTGTAAAATACAACATGGCAATTAAATAATCTGCGGATTAACCACCAGCACAGATTAAAGCCCTTTAATATTCTAAAAAACAAACATTATAATTTACTTCACAGTAAAGTGCAAAATCATCATCCTCAATTCTTCTGACTATTCAGAATATGCTAACACTTTAGCAAATGTGGGTTCTTGCTTAGTAAAATATTACAATAATCAGGACAGTTAATGTACTACTTATATTGCTTAAAATAAACCTGTGTAATATAATGTAAATAATATTGGAATGGGAATATAAATCTGGAAAGACTCACAATATCTCACAAAGATTAATACGTCTCATAAATTCATTATATCTTGTTTAAGCTTTTTCCGCTAGCGCTACTCTTTGAATAAATATGTTATTCAACCTTTATTAATTTGAATCTAACAAATATAAATTATGAACTTTATATGCGAGTTCATATAACGATAAAATTTAAATAAATGTATAATTCATTAATTATATAACATTTAACAGTGTGTGTGTGATAAAATCAAATCTAAAGCATTTATAGTTCAACACGTGAATTTTTAACAGATGTATATCACTAATTGGATTGTATAGTATTTATAATTTCTGATGGGATCCGTTGAATCCATGTACAATGTGTAGAATAATTATTATATAAGGCAATAGCTATAGCTGTAGTTAAATTCCATCCATGCACTTATATCCATTTGACTAGTTATTAAGACAATATTAGATTAACGATTGCGTGGCTTTCCAAACATGAAACAATTCTAAACAAAATACGTAGAATTTAAATGAAAATGTTTTTCATAAAGTTATTAATCACTACATCCTGATCAAAAGTGTTTCAAGTTTATCCTATCCATGCAAGTATTTATTTATCCATTGCGTTAATCCAGGAATAACTATTTACAGCAACTAATTTATTCATTTTTAAACAGACGATAATATTATAAAATAGCTCTAATTAATTTTGAAGAATATTATTGATCCAATTGTTGAACAAATTAACTAGCAAATATCAATGGCACTATAAAGTTAATTATCAATCAATATTATATTTTATTAGAATTAAAATGGAAATATTAAAATATTTTGATAGCTTTAGCATTTTATTTTAACTTAAACTTTTTTCTTTTTAAAAAACAAATTTTCATTTTCATCAAACTTTTATGATTAAAACATTGATCTAATTTTTCCAAATTATAGATTAATAAACAATTTGAAACATACCAAATTCTTGCAGGTAATTCTTTCAAACTTAAACTGGGAAGCTCCGACATTTCAACAAATGTCCTATGGGAAACGCTACCGGTGATTTGATTCTTGGCCGACCGACTTGAAAAGATCTTTAAATTTAGTGATCCATCTTAATTAGATACCACTAAGTTATTTTATGTTTATAACAAATTTTGTGGTAATCTATTTACTTATTAACGGTTTCAAAATCAGCTCAGCAAATTTTACACCATTTGCCTTTACCGTTTCTGTTCTTTCTCCCCCAAAAAGACAAAACTAACAGACGATATTCTCTTAGAAATTCGCGCTCTTTTCTTTTATTATATTGAGACGCCTACGCAATTGCTGTATTTATTTAATAATTTATTTTGATTGAATAAATGGTTTTATAAATTTAATAGAAATAATAATTTTAAGACTACTTTAAATAAATGAAAATAAAATATTATTTTTAATAACACTTTATCAAATTTTAATATGTTGTAAAAAATTTTTAAAAGTTAAACGTTTCCATATAGGTTAGCATATGGAACGGAGCAAATTGAAATTTATTAAAATAATTTCATAAAGTAATCTTTTCAAATACGAATCAAGCCAACCAAATCACCAACAGAAGAAAGAGAAATTTTTATATAAGTTACATCAATGAATATATTTTCTACTAAAATATATGGTTACAATATATAATGCATAGTTCCAAAACTAGTTATATACTATACATTTACAATACACACCATATCTTCACAAATTAATATCATTTTATATTCTATATTCTGTGAATTCTATTGGTAGTCTTATTGCAGTATTTGATATTATATATATATGTAATGATAAATAACCATAACTTTTTTTAATATGTGTAATTGAAACAGAAGTAAGTATATCAACTGTGTTATGTAACTTCAAAAAGAATGAAAAACAAAAGGATACCATTCTGTCTTTAAACTCAGTTGTTATATAAGCTTAGCTTTTGACATAGTTTTGAAATTATAGGGTGAACTTTATCTACTGTTTAAATTTATGTATAGATTAAATGATATTTATTGATTCATTTGTGTCTCAAGATTTCAATGATGATATTATTATATATCAAAACAATTAATTATTGTATATTACTGCAACACTTAAATTTAACTAAAATTGTCTAAGTAGCAAATAATTAAATTTTTACTTTCAAATTATTTCTACAATCATTTTTATCAAAAGTTATCTGACTACATAGAACCATTACTAAAACTCATTAGAAAGGATGAAAGGTGGAACTGGACTAGTGAACAAGATGAAGCATTTGCAAAGATTAAAACAGGGTTCTTAGAGCAAACCATCTTAGCCTTCCCTGATTTTAACAAACCATTTATTGTTCAAACAAACAGCACATTATCGCAGATCCAGGAGGATGGTCAACCTGGTGTCCTCTATTTCATCAGCCGCCTCTTGAAAGGTCCAGAATTAAATTATACAGTCACTGAGAAGGAAGCACTGGCAATAGTGTGGGCCTTCCAAAAGTTTCGACAGATGCTTCATGGATTAGAGGTGATAGTGGTCACTTATCACAAAAGCCTCGAATTCCTGAATCACAACTACTTGACCAACATTTGTTTAATCCAGTGGAGCTTGTTATTACAGGAATTCAATTACACCATCCAATATTGCAAAGGATCCGAGAATGTTGTAGCAGATGTGCTCAGTCGAAACCCATGTAGGTCAGAACAATATAACCTGTCAGTAGATAATGCCTACATTACTAACATTGATATAATTATTGATAAAAATGTAGAGAATGATTTAGAAAACTTATAAGACACACAGTCAAAAGATCCTAACTTAAACCCCATAATTAAGGCTTTAAAGGGGAAAAAAGTTCTGCATGTGCCAAAAGATCTCACATCATACAAGATAGAAAAACAGGTCTTATTATATAATATAAATTCACATACGGATGAGTGGAGGGTAGTAATACCTAAATCTATACGAATCCCACTCATAAGACTTATACATAGTTTATACAGATATTTTGGTGCTCATAAAACTGACCATACTATTAAAAACTGGTTTTACTGGCCAAAAATTATCATGATGTCCTCAGTGCACTTTGAGACTGTCTGAATTGTTTAAAAGCTAAGCCAGTAAACCAAAAGTACAGCGGTTCATTAAGATCAATCATACCAGAAAGACCAAACGAGATCCTAGCGACAGACTATTATGGGCCATTACCCCCATTCAACAAGCAAAAATACTTGTTAGTCACCTATGATCTCTTTTCAAAATATGTGTCTGGTTATCCAATACCCCAAACTAATACCAGATATACAATCAAGGTATTAGACACCCTCCAATTTCTATTGATAGGGAAGCCCAGAACAATCTTAACAGATCATGGCACCCCTTTTCTATCAAAGAAATGGAAAAAATGGGTGGAAAAATCACAGATAAAACATGTGCTTACATCCATTAGGAACCCACAGTCGAACCCTTGTGAACACGTAATGCGGAAGCTTGGACGTTTGTTCAGGACCTATTTGGGAAATGAGCATAAGGGGTGGGTAAAGCAAACAAAGCGTGTTGTCAATTATATTAACTGGAGCATAAATGAATCAACAGGATTCATGCCCATTAGACTACATTTACACCAACTTACACCTATGTTATTCACTGCATATCAACCCCCAGTATATCCCTCAGAAATAAAGGTGGAACAAGAAAGATTACAAGCATATGAAAGGCTCAAGAAAATGGCTGACCAAAGAAATAAAAAAAAAGGAAAGGTATATCATAATTTTAAAGTAGGGGACAAAGTCTTGATAAAAACCCCACATGTAAGTAAACCGCAAGATAATATGTACCATAAGTTTTTTAATCAATATGAGGGACTATTTACAATAATAAAACAATCTGGTCATAATGCATATTGGATTGATATTGGAGGAGAGGTACCTGGAACATATAATGCCCGTATCTTAAAACCATATCTCGGAATCTCCACGTGAACATACAGTTGCCTTATAGAATGCACAACCCAGCTGGAATAATAACTAGAAGTGATAATTAAAGCATAGTAAGAGATAAAATCAATATCAAGGAAAATATCTATATTTATATCTAGGTGATTTTAAAAAAATGAGTATAGCTAGGGATATTATATTTATATATATATTTTGTTGATGAGGATATACTCAGGTTAATGCTTTAAAAGCATTGAGTTATCTTGACATTAACCAAGATAGAAGAGTCAATCCATACAGAGTAATGAATGCTCTAATATTTAGTTAGACCTTCAAAAAAATCCAGTAAGACTCAAAAAAAGGAGCAGGGTGAAGGTTAACAAATAAATTTATGTGCCATCTAAATAGAGACACATTACCGGTTAATTGTTTGGTCCACATAACCATCAATGGGAAGAAAAGAAAAAAAAACCCTAAGTTCAAATTACACTTTAAATGATATATGATTTAACCATAAAAAGAAAGTGTAACGTAATTTTGAAAGACTAGCTGATAAAATTAAGCAACATTGGAGTAAATTTTTAGAACCCTTCATTGAAACCTAACTCAATCCAGCATTAAACAAACATGTACTTATATGTTAGTGATAAAATTCTATCCATACATCAGAATTTTAACCCTGTAAGTGAAGGGGTGTTGTAGTGATGAGCTACAACCTGATACACCATCTAATTATTTATGACCCTCTACCAATTGGAGCTACATATACATATTTGCTTAACCAATAAATTGCCAAGCAAATTATCATATAAACATTTTTTCTTTCCAACACATACATTTACATAAACAACTTTTTATTTTTTAAAAGAAGTAATAAAAACTTAAATTACTAGGAAAAAAACAGATAGGTATACTAATACTGGAATAAAAGGTGTTATATGTTACTAACTGGGGAGAACTATACAAAAAACTTACACATAAACTTAAAAAAAAAACAATGACTGAATTAAAATCTAAACACATAGCAACCATTTGCAGAAATGAAATTTAAAATATTTATAAATTATTGTTTTTTATTTATAATCCCATTTATTTATATTATGTCTGTTAAACAATAGGAAATGTCAAGGTTAAAATGCTTAAAAAAACTTCACGTGACCTACAATGCGGTATTAATTGTTATATTGTCTTCTGCAATAGAAGATAGAACTTTTTTTTTCTGCTTAAAAATAAATTCAAATACAAAATGGATGTGAATGTTCGAATTTAAATATATATATATATATTTAAAATATTAATCAAAATGATCAAAAGCTGGATTTTTAAAGCAATCGTTTGAAGTGGAAGAAATAATTTGAAAGTAAAAATTTAATTATTTGCTAATTAGACAATTTTAGTTAAATTTACATGTTGCAGTAATATTCAATAATTAATTGTTTTGATATATCTTAATATCATCATTGAAGTCTTGAGCAGCAAATGAATCAATAAATATATATTATTTTTATATCATGATTGCTTGCTGAAAAGTTTGTGCCATGGGGTAATAATACGTCATCAATAAAGCCATAAAAAGTTAAAGATTTTACCTGCCCATTTAGGAGAAACTTGAAAACCCCATCTTTGCTTTAAATAAAATGCATAACCAAATCCAAGACCGGATAATTGGAGAACATTATTTTTTGACCCAGACAAGAAATTTCTATTCTTCGTGGGAGCAGAACTTCATCTCCATTCATAGGAATTTATTTAGCAAATAAACAGTTTCCAGCAGACTCATCGAACTTTAATTAACATAATGGGATAAGAATTGTGATTTTTGTTTTATTATTTTTGTCTATTGTAAACTTTATGTATTATTTTTTTTTTCTACAATTGGAAGCTAATGTGTTATAATTTTAGAGAAATTCTGTATGAGAGTAATGAGGGAGAAATATTAGATTTAAATACATATATTTTTTATCATCTTTAATTGTATAAAGAATAAAAAAAATACTAGTTTTGACCTCCCCATCTGACTGACTTTTGACCACATATAGGAAATTGAGAGGTAAGAAAATTTAATATTATCTTACAGTAAGCAACACACAATGATAGAGTTTTTATTTCTTTATTATTAATTAAGCTTATTTTTATATTACTTTTAAATCAATAATTTATAACCATTGATTTATCTAGACAACAAAGATATATATTTTTTTGTTATGTTTGTATATATATTGTAAATTAACCAGTTAAAATCACTATCACATATACATATAATAATTTTACATATTAAGTTGTTGTAAATAATTGGTCAAGTACATGAACTTCTACCATTGGGTTTTAGGGGCAAGGATTTTATTTTTATTAATATCATTATAGATATCGATATGGTAGAAATTCATCCTTGACAAAATAAATTATATGTATCAGATTTAATTATTATTCATATTTTATATTTTTTGTTAATCAATAAATGTTTATATAATTCGTTATTTTAATCTGGTCTCTAACTCATCATTATTTCAATATCCACCATCAGCTTTATAGTTCTTCATTATTCACATACCCATTATAAATATTATTATCTTATTTAGTTTTACACCTATCAATATTATTATTATGATAGAGGAAATACATATACATATTTAAGTCATCATTATAACTTTTAATACATATATACTTATACTGCACATACATATTTTTTTTATATATTCTTATGGTTTGAGATATGTTTAAGTGATTTTTGGCATTATCACCTATATAGAGGTGCAATAACTACTATTAGTGTGATCTCCTTCCCTGATAAGAGAACTCAAGCAATTACTCCCTGAGTTCGAATACGGTGGTATAACGTGGCTAGAAAAGGGTGAGAATTGGATGAACTGATCCACATTGTATCTAGGTTAATAAAAATAGGTAGAGCTAGTCTATTGGAAGTAGGTATAATCATAGGTTATTTATTTCATTGCGTAATCACTTGCATCCTATCTGAAGACCCAAAGTCCAACCATAGTAAGATGCTCTCCCCCTGTCTCTTTCCTTGCATTTTTTTTACTTCACTGTCTTCAGTCACTAACGATTATATAAGACCCTGTTTTCATGAGCCTCTAATAATACTATATATTTCTCTGTATTAATTGTGTTGAAATTATGTCTTTAGGCTGTAACATTATATAACTATACCCACACATTGATATTGACTTAAATCTTTTTTTTATATATAAAAAAGTGCATGACTTTTTTTGTTGTTGTTCTCTCTTATTTTTTTTCCTGGAGTTAGAATGACGTTTGTTATTTGCAAATAACTGTCAATAACAGATGACCTTGTTTTTGTGAATTGATTTGTATAGTCATCCTACGAAACTCATCTTCAAATTTTCGTCATTCTTTTCTTCTAAAATTAGTGGCAGTTAATAATGATATGTATATTATTAAACACCTAGTACAACACTTAGACAATTACAATACCAATACAATCAACAATTTCCAAACTGTTGTCAAGGCAACCATCTTTTAACAATACTATTGTTAAAAGAAGGTTGCTTGCAACAGTTTGAATTGTTGATTGTATTGATATTGGAATTATCTAAATGTTGATTGGTTTTAATGATTACCTTCAAACCCATTTAGCCTAGAGTTTTTATACTTAAATATATATATATATCACATGACTCTACCACATGACTCCAGATTACACATTGATATTTCAGTAACATAATCTTTTTTTCACCATAGCTAGTGACATCTAATGTAAACTTTAACAACTAATAAAAGCCAGATAATAAGTACTTAATAAATCACTATCAAGTGCTTTCCTATCTGATTCTCCAGCTTGATAGTAAGACATAAAATAAATGATGGCTGCTAAAATGATGTGCTCCATCCTAAACTTCAGATGGACTATTCCAAAATTCAAAGCTCTTCATCAAAACTCCCCTGATGAAAGCCATATGGTAAAAACAGGGGATATTGAATATGACAGCACTGGATAATTTTTTAGGTACTATTATCTGGATAAATAAGTTACTTAAGCTCTGAATATGTAAATTACTAAAGGTTACATTAGGTGGTATAACTATGATGAAAGAAAGGAGTATGATGTATGTATACATAATTATATAATACACTCAGATATAAATATTATATAAGACATATTTTAAAACATTGTATTTTTATATTGGACTATTTCCATCATTTAATATCCATATTGAATGTCTTTAGAAAAAATTTAACTTTATTTAAATATTCCAAATATATTCAACTGTTAGTAATAGCAAATCAAACAGGTTAGTACATGCATAATGTTTTGAGAGGTATTATTCTCCCCTCTTCTTCAGGAGTTACTGGCTTGACCAGTGACAGTATTAGCATGGTATTTAAACCTAGACCCTTAGATTTTTGAGTATTGAATTTTAAGGTAATGTTCTAACCAATTGAGCAATCCTGCCAAATGCAACAGTCAATAAAAATTTCATATACTTATCTATGAGGTTACTCCTGATTTCTCCACTTTTCCTAAGAGTAAAGTTGATTTGTGGTTTCCATAAAATATTTATAGTCACACAAGGTTGGCTTATGGGATTATTTGCCATTGTCATGTGAGCAGCTTCTTTAAAGTTTCTTCTTTGTACCTTTTCTTCTCTTATCCAATATTTTTTTGTATTTTCCCAATTGAACATAGGTTCATTGGCACATCTGTTTTTTCTCTTCTAATCATCAGTTTGTGTTCTTGCAAGTGCTTTTCAATGGGATGATTGGTCTCACTAATATATGTTAAAACATGCTTAAATACATGCAATAAAACAACATCCATACCAATCCACAAAAAAAGCAACAACAGACATTTCATCATTATACAGAAATTCATCTTAAACAAGGATCTAATCAGGTAACTTTGAAAATGGAATCAGTTCTTCTTCTTCATATACATAGCATATTCTAATAGTTAAATTAGAAAATGCATGATTGTATTCAAAAGTGTGACAGGGAAAAAATTAAAATGCAAAAAAAAAATTAAACACATATTTACATATATATATATTAAAATTATAGGCGATTTGAACACAGACTTTCAATATCCCTTCAGCTATCCACCCCTCATACCACCATTACATATGACAACACACGTGAAAAATATAAATGCTCATCAATATGCATATTTCATGTTGAACCAGCACTCTCAATTGCTCCAGATCATCATCTCCTGCACACATATGTAATCAGTGCTTGGTTTATATTAAGTTAGCAAATCTTCAAACTATAATGGACAGGCTTCAATATAC
Source organism: Epiperipatus broadwayi (assembly GCA_028023455.1). Taxonomy (NCBI): domain Eukaryota; kingdom Metazoa; phylum Onychophora; class Udeonychophora; order Euonychophora; family Peripatidae; genus Epiperipatus; species Epiperipatus broadwayi. The sequence goes on from JAQFVV010001171.1 coordinate 96,107, forward strand.
TCCATTGTTCAACTCTTCAGCCATGTATACTGATGATAAAAGGCCTTTTTCACATGTGTGTGGTCTTGTGTATCAATGATATAGTGGATAGATGAAGTGAGTTTAAAAGTCTGCATTCAAATCTCCTATAATTACAATTAAACTCCAGATATATGAAGTATGCCTGTATTTCAAATATTAGAAATTCATCCTCCATCCTGTCCATCCCTCTTTTCTATATTCAAATGGACAAGGTCCTATATCAAACATGGGGTCAGAGTGACTTAAGGTCAACATGGGCATGACAACAATATTGACATCAGCATGGTATTTGGGTATTCCATCATCAGATTTTCAATAGTATGAATGGCTGAAGAGTTGGAGTAGATTGAATCATGTCCATTAAAGTGAAGATTTGATATCTTAATATAAACCAAACACTGATTGTATATATATGTGGGAAGTGGTGATCTGGGAAAACTGATGAGTTCTGGTTCAACACAAAATATGTATATTGATGAACATTTATTTTTTTACGTGTATTGCCATGTTTATCAGTGGTCTAAGATAGAGTGGATAGCTGTAGGGAGCTTGAAAGTCTGTGTTCAAATCCCTTATAATTACAATTAAAAGTCCAGTTATATGAAATATGCCTGGTATTTCAAATATTATATATATATTAAAGATATTTTTTAATATATTTGTAAATGTATACTTTAATAAGATTAAATTTTTGTCAAATTTTCTCTCTTAAATCGAACCACACATTGCTAATTTAAATAGTAAAACTGACAAAATGAATGGATGGTGGGGGAAGAGTGCTCACTTAATTATCTGGAATACCTGATGCTATCACAGTTTTGGTATAAAATATTGCATAGCAAAAAAAAAAAAAAGGCTGTTGGTTTTTCGTGTGCATTAATATGGATGATTAGCTATTTATTTATATACATGCTTCTGTGTGGTTTGATTAATCAACATTGTCATATAAGTACTTGTACTTGCATGCAAGCATTATTTTTCAAATGACGTTACTAACTGTTTTTGTATCATCTCATTATAATTAATAACATCTTTTCTTTTTCTACTTCATATAATGCAGACATTATCAAATAATTTTATTTTCTTGCAGTTTTGACTATCTATCAGTTTTCTTCTGAACTATAAAATATTTAAATATATATGACCTCTTACAAACAAAATATTTTACTATAATTATATCTGAATATATAAATATAATTATTTCTGGTTTTTATTTATGATATAGTTTTATTGTTGATGAATTATTAAGATGAATTAAAGTCATGAATATAAGTAGTTTTAACTGTGGAATTTGATTTTAAAAAAGATCTGAAAAGAAATTACAGATGTATAAGAATATTTACTTAAAGTGAGATGGATAAAGAAAATTATTCAATAGAAATAAAGATCATATTTTGAAATCATGAGCTAAATTGTGCTTCATTCTCTCCCACAATATATGGCAAAAATAAACAGAAATCTTGTGTATTAATTATTTTTATTAGTCATTCATTAAATTAGAAATTATACAATTAATGAATAATATTTTTGCCAGTATAATTTTCAGTACACCATTCTCACACAAGGTAGGGACTACTAACTGTCCACTTTTAACACTGTGTGGGGGGTGTAATCCTAAACTATATATCTAAAAATATGTAACAAAGATGTATGATCTCAAGATGCAGATTTCATGCTGAATCAGCAACTATCAGTTGATCAAAATCACAACCTCTTCCATATATCTTTATCATTGTTTAGTATATATTGTACCAGTCGAAAAACCCACCAAAAGAACTGAAAGTCGGATCCAAACTCAGCTGAACCAAACTGAATTCAAACCCAACTCACCAGCTCAGATTAGCATAAATCGACGGCACAGTGCTATGTGTCAAGAAACTAGCTCAACGGTTGGTGATGATTAGAGACCCCTAAACTGACATTAATATCTGATAATAAACTAACTAAAATAATTTTAAATCGAATAATATGTATATGTTCGGGTTGCCAACACAGATCAGCGAAGTGTTAACATTAAAATAATTATAAAAGAATTAAGAACTAAGAAACCAAGTATGTTTAGAAATATTTAATAATAATAATTGTTTGGTTCGAATTTTAAATAAAGATTAAATTAATTAATTCTAGTCCTTAAACAAAGTTTATAATTATAATACGAGTGGCGGTCCTTATTATATGCCAAAGGAAAAATTTTACTTAATATTTGAAAGTCTATGTCTATGCCCCAACAAGAAAATAAAGGAAGATAAAGGTATTCATTAGTAAAGCTGAAATTATTACTCTAATTTTTTTACTTGAAAGAATGTGACATTTATTTTCACATTCATAAATCCATTCATGAAGAGCAAGATAAAGATATTTTTAGGGCATAACTTTTATCTTTATTTAGAAAACTTTTTTGACTAAATATAACTGAGAATTTGTTCGACTTTAATTGAAATCACTTTCGATACGAGATTACAAGCATCAGAGTGGGCTTTACTGGAACAGAGAGGTAACGGTGCAAAGACGAACTATGAGCTATAAAATGAAATTGAAAGATAATAGCGTAATCGCTAATCGAAGTTCTATGGTGACTTGGCGCTCCGACAAGTCTTATGCCCTTTGACTAATATGAACAGGAGAGGAAGTGCTTTCTTCCTCGATAATTTAAAATGAAATATGATCACCAACTGCCAGCCTTGACGGAGCAAAAGATTGCGGCTATGCCAGCAACGTTTGAAGATGATGACTTGATAGTCATCATTTGGAATACTAAAAACCCATATAGAATGCTCTATGTGATGACTTGATCAATTAATTAAAGTCAAATGAGCTTTTAATGAAAACTATTTTAAAGTATTTGCAAATCATATTAATTATGCCCCAATCACCTGGTGCCCTTCCTGAACTTCTTAATAGAAAATAAACCAAGTTTGAACTGAGAATATATTTATTTGATTCCTTTATCGCCCCTTTGCAAAAAAAAAACATTTTAAGATTATTAGTGAAACGAGAAAATAGCGGTGGAATAGATTAAAAATGGAGCTAATAATTTATTATTAGCCAATGATAAAAATAACAATCATTAATAATTTCTTTCAACTCGATGATTGATAGAACTGTATTAATCTAGTTCTAATGGGTGAGAATTAACTATCAGAATTTGATGTTTATTTATTACTTGTATAAGTACAAAGAAAACAAAGGAGATCATCGAGTCAAAGGATTATTGGCATATAATTAAAAATTAACAACATTAATAAATCTACTCAATATATATATGGTATAAGTAAATGAACTGCTCATGAAGTAATGAAGGAAAGTTAAATTTAAAGACTAGAGATTTAGAGAATTACGATACAATAGCATAAATAAAAGTAAGTTTACACAGAGATTATTACATTATAAATGACAAAGAGCTCTTAAAGG
>JAQFVV010001172.1:0-99445 GCA_028023455.1 Epiperipatus broadwayi
TGGCTTAAGCCCTCTGACGTAAATATATAGTGTAGCTTCTTCATCGGTTATGTGTGTGGGGATATTCTCCGGGTCTACTTGTTTATTCAATTTAATTTTGAATTCAAAGCTATTGGTTAGTATGGGAATTGCTGCTTCTTTAATGTATTTTTGCTGGAAGAAAATGACTTTTCCGAAAGGATTCATCATTTTTTGGAAATCTTCCATGTTGTAGCCAAAATACGTATTTTTTAAAATTCCGGAGATATTTTTATATTTATTCTCATCAACTGTTATTAGTGTGAAATTATTTAGCGTCTTAATTCGGTTTCTAAATTGTTCTCTTTGCTCATTTTCATAAAACTGGACCGCCACATATCTGCTATTTTGATGGTCGCCTATGCATTGTACCGATTCAAGCATATTATTTTCATGCAGTGTTTCTATTAGAAGGGATTTGGGGAAACTGTATAGTGTGCAAAGACTATCTGTTACAGCGAGTACTATTGATTTATCAGTGAAGAAACGTTTAAACGTCAGGAAAAGTGATCGAGGTATTGTTTTGTTGAATTTCTCTCCAATTTGTTCCAGCATTTCATCAGTCCATTCAATATGAAAGGGAGGGGGATCATTTTTATTTTGATCCATAAGATTCAAGTTTTCCAAATCATCTGCTGTTGTTTTCCTGAACCAAGGACCTTTTGCCAGGCTTGCGTAATCTTGGGCTTTTTTTGCTATAGCAGCATATGATTTTCTCGTGCCCTGCGATGGACCACCCACCTGGTTAATCGGTTGAGCGGTCGCCATTTTAAGTTTTCCAATTAAAGGTATGTTTAAATTCCCTTTTTTTTTTTTTTAAACAAACACTAGTATATATAACCAAAACAATTCAGTTATCCGCAAAATTATAGAGTTTTGTATATTTGATTTTAAATCTACTCTTATTAAAAAATTAAATTTGCCTGAGATTTTGGCATTAGTTATTAGATCCGCTAGCTTTTAACTATGCGTTTGTCTATTAGCATTAGGTGCGGATTTACGATAAAAAAAAATCTTTGGATTTCTCTGTCCTTTTTTTTCTTTTTTTCAATCAAAATAAATATTTGAGTGTTTTAAATTATTTTATTGGACATTTCTATTTGTTATTAGCAAATAAATCTGCATTTTATTAACAAAAAGCTAAGAGGTTCTTTGCTTACCTGCTACTAGGTTTGTATCCAGGTGGCGCTCTATTATTATTATTATTATTATTAATGTAATAAAGAATATAATAGTTTCCTCAGATATTACTATGCTAATGTACAGGTAATAATTTTATTTAATATTATTGTTGGTGATATTAATATGGATTAAATGTGATTTATCTTAGGTTTAGGTTGTATAAATATAAGTAATTATTAAATTATATAAAACTGTGCTATATTGTAATTATTATATGTTTTATAGGTTTTTAAGTTTTAATCTTGAAGTTAAATGGAGTTAATCATTCTTATTTAGATGAGTAGATCTGTAAATTATTTTATGCATCACTCATATGTTATTAGTAATTTTTAAATGTTACATAGGTTGGAACATGGCACCTTAAGGATCTAGTTATATTTTGTTAATAGAATATCACTCCTAATGCTTAAGCCTGTAGATGAATCCAGTAAAGGATCTTGAGGCTAAATAAATAAGCCCTACATTTGTAAACAAGACATTTATTTTATATAGTGCAATATTTTTATAAGCTGTAATATTAATAAGCCAATAAGCTAATGCACATACACTTTGTAGATTTAACTATATAAATGAATACCCCCACTTTCCAAACACAAGATAAAGTTAAATCTAGAAAGCACATGTGCATTAGCTTATTGGCTTATTAATATTAAAGCCCTACATTGTAAATATCATTTAGGTATGCTAAGCCATAGTTACACTTGCTTCTTTTAAAAGAATGGAAAGACTTCTCCAGCATTAACAAGTGAAGTTGATCAATAATGATTAGTTGGTGAAACAAGCTAATTAAGAGTCACATAGAATATTTATTATTATGATGATGATTAGAGCATTTATCAATATGATGATGATTAGTATTCCCCAGTATTTGAACTGAGAATTATTTTGAAATAATAAACAACATATTATATAATGTTTTTGTCTTCACAACCCTGTATGATAATACACCTTTCATATCTCAAGCTTAAAATTAGATTTAGGAAACAAATATTAATATTTATTTGACATTTTATATAATTTTCTTCTTGTTATAATTCGTTTTTATCATTTATTTTATGTAATAAAGCAATTGTAAATTTTTTAGTACTTCTCTTTTGCCATAACATTGTCACTGCACTGTACATATTTACGAGATAAAGGTTATATTTAAGATATAAAATCACACGTAAATCTATTTGGATTAAAATGCATCATTATTTAATTGATGATGAGATATAGAAGCATTAGGTAAAAAGATGTATAAAAGTATTGAGTAAGATGATGTAACATAAAATCCCTTTTACGTTGTCATCTTCTAAAATACATAAACACACATTACATCCATGCATTTATTTTCTTATTTTATATAATCCTGAGATAAATCATTAGACAATTTTATAGTTAAAAACACAGATTAAGTTACTCTTAATTAGTTGTTATAGTAAGAAATATTATATTCGCAAAAGATTAGTCATTAAAATATAGTAAGATTAGGAACACATGTACATTATTAAATAAGCCTTAGAAATTTATTTATTATGTTATTAAATTAGAATCTATTATTAAAGTAGTATAGAATAGTTTTAGTTTATGCAGAAATATAAAACTTGAATGGATTACAGTTAAGTTAGGGATAGCCATGCACTTCTCCACATTATTGCAGCACTGTCACAACCGACTTATGGTTTCAATATATAATAAGTCATGGAAGTTTTGGGGAACAAATACATAGGATAGTGCATGATTTAGTGTAGTGGTAGAATGTCAGACCTTGAAGCTAAAAATCTTGAGTCAATTATAGATCTGGCTCTTCTGGGTTTAAACCTTTTATGAACTCTCGAGCAGTAAAGCCATTCAATTATTTTTTGCCCCACATAAACTCTGGAGTCTAACATCTTTGGATTAATTTCAGTTCTGGTACTTCAGGAGTTCACTTCTGGCTAATAAAGCAATTCATTTGTTTTATTTTACCATCATTTTAGAAAAATAACATTTAACTTTGACTTAAAATGTTATTATTTAAATGCAACAAAAATATAAAAAACTATAAAAAATTAATTAAGAATTATAGAAAAATGATGAACAAATGAAATTATAGAATAAAATAGAATTATGATACTCATTGTATTGAAAGCATGCTTAGCATAAATAAAAGCTAAAATTTTATAAACATATATCTATCTTTTCTGGGTTAAATATCCTAAGATTTATATTTAACAAAAATTAAAAACTTTTATGTATTTTATCCCAATCAAATTAATATAACAGACAATGAAGATCAAATTCGAAGTGATGATCAGTTAGATTTAAATTATGTTGAAGGTTTTTGTCCAGTTCTGTAAATAATTTTGTATATTTAGTATATTAATATAGGAAATTTAAACACAGACTTCCAAGCTTCCTTCAGCTATTCACTCTATCTCATACAACTGATACACATGACCACACACATGAAAAAGATAAATAATCTCCAATACACATATTTCATGCTGAATCAGCACTCATCAGTTGATCCAGATCATCACCTTCCATACATATATATAATCAGTCTGTGCTCATGTGTGTCAGTTGGATGAGGTAAAGTGAACAACTGAAGGAAGCTTGAAAGTCTGTGTTCAAATCCCCTATAATATATTTGAACTCCAAATATATAAAGTATGCTTGTATTTCAAAAATTAAGTATTTTAGTTGATTTAGTATATTAATTAATAAAATTTAATCTCTTCAATGGTATCTCTAAATATTTTAAATGATGATTTCTGCTTCTGAATGGGATTTTGGTTTTGGAGAAGTCTGTGCAATAATCATGTCTAAGACATGGCTCCAAGTCTTAATGATATTTAATGATGTTTTCCTGCATTAACATAATCATGTCTTTCTGAACTAATGTGACAATTACTCACTACTTTATATCTGGCCTGGCATATTCCACATGGTATTTTATGAAATCTTTAAGCATTCTTAGGGATTGTATTCTTAGATTTGATCAGAATATTATTAATATTTTATTCACTAGAAAATGTTCTTTTAATGTTTTAACATTTCATTATATGGCACTTTTATGAGTCTCCTTCTATAAAATATATATATATATTCTTTCATTTTCCTTTCCATTGTCTTTCATTTGGTGAATTGCTCTGCATATAGTAATGACATTTAACAATTATTAATAAAACAACTGTATATATTTGATTTCTTTCCCTAGGAAAGGTTTTTTTTTTTTGTAAAGAACAATATAGCTACAAAAATATCTGGATAGTAATGAGATAATGCTTTTATGCATTATGCATCTTTCTCCCATGAAAATCTCCACTTCAGCATATATATATATTGAAACGTATTAAAATACATATAGTTCTAGAGTGTTTTGGCATTTGGCAGTAGTTTAAAAGCTAAAAGTAAAATTTGAAAATTGTTCAAGATGCAATTTAGTACTTCTTTAGTTAATTTAATTTATTTTAGATACTAAAATAAAAGTTGAAATTGAAAGGAATAAAAATACTTGCAGATTATTAATCTGGATAAATAAAAGAAATTCCAAATGCAAGAGATTACAAACAAAGTTTTAACACTAATTGTAGTTGGCTGAAAATATTTATAAAAAAGAAAACTTTGCAACAAAAAAGAAAAATAAATGTACAAGATTATTAACTTGTACTTTGAAAACAAAAGATAAGAATATATGTGCAGATCTAAAACACCGACATGAGATTATAGGAGGCAGGAAAACTGCAATCAGTCTTTTTGCACCCTGGATAGGTGAGGGGATGAGGTCTAATTGTGACTCCTTTGTTTTCTCAACTGTAATAAAAATTCAGGAATATTCATTTGCTGAACCAATGGATCAGGAGTGAATAGAAACTGGACATTTTGCAGACACCTCTTGTCATAAAGAGGCCACTTCAAAAGCTTCATGTCTAGCCTTAACTGGCAAGAAATGTGAAAAGGTCTACAGAAGAAATCAGTTAACTTCCAATAAGCTTGGAATCCCAAGAAATACATGTATGCTACAAGAATCTATGGTCTATGCAAACTTACTGGGATTTGTGACTAATTAAATGTTTGTAAACTAACCTAAACTAAGGAACCTTCTAATACCAATATAGAAATTTGCCTAGAAGAAACATATGTGTAATATGACTGTTTTCATTATTTGATCAGTATTATCTGGATGTGCATGTACATATTCTTTCAATTTTTTAATAATTTACCGTTTAATTATTTTAATTGATTGTAATAAAATATTTAACATTAATCTTTTCATTGTGCATGCTTAATTTTAGTTATTCTGATTTTATTATTAAGTTTAAAAAATTGTAGAAATTACCTTTGCCAATATGGTTGTTTAATAGTTAAGCCTGGGGAAATTTACTTAAAAAAATATTAAATTTAGTATATACTATGAATCTGCTCAATGAACATTAGTAAGTCTACAGCCTCTGGCACCCTCATAAATAAATAAAAAACTAACTATGTTGGCAATTCAAATAGTAATCAATATTAGTATGAGTTAAGCAGGAAATATAACTATGTTCATGAAATATTTGAATTCTTACATGGTCAGAATATTCCTGTTGAAATAGTTTGATTAACTACACTCTATAGTGCATAATATAAGGCCTAAATGCAAAATGTAAATGTTATAATATATATATATATATATATATATATATATATATAAGTCTTTTTTGTTTTTATATATATATATATTATCTGGGTTCATCTACATATGACTCACAGTACCATCCAGTGATGTTTTGGCTTGGTCAGACTGTTCATCAAAGAGATACTAAATGTTAATATAAAGAACTATTGTAGAGACAGTGTAACTATTAATGTATAACTAGAATAAAGGTTCCACTAATAGAAAACAAAATCAGAGACATTTTAAATATAAAAATGAGGAAGGATTAATAATAGCAAAAAAAAAAACAATATAAAAATCACTAGCTATTGCAATTAATGTGTTTTAATTTTTTCCCAAAGCAATAATAGTTTACATGCATCATCATGTGCAATAACACAATTTGGTTTCTTAAGAATCTCTATGTATCTTCTGATTTTTCTTTGGTCGAGAGTGTCATATATGGATAGAATCTTGCTGTTTGAGAAATCTATATTAGGAACTGTATACATAGTAGGAATTTTGACAATGATGAGTATTGCTTTATTGCATTACCATCTTTATCTCTCCTAGCATTGGTGTGATGATTACTCATACCCACATAAAGGGTTCCACAGACTCCACACACACACACACACACATACATATATATATATATTGTCTAAACTAAACTTAATATAATTATAAGGGACTTGGTTCTATGTGTGAGGGCTCAGGTCAATATGGTTATGACAATAATATTGGCATCAACTTCATCTTCAGATTTTCAATGAAAAGGAAGGGTGAAGAGTTGGAGAGTGGAGAAATTGAAGCTTGTCCATTAAAGTTTGAAGATTTGCTATCTTCATATAAACTGAGGAGTGCTGACACCAATAGAACCTCAACTGTCTAAAAAATTAATTATACATATGCTGATGTATCTATATGCAGAAAAAAACACAAATTAATGTATATACATAAAGCATAGCTGGTGAGTTGTTTCCAATAAATTTTTAAAATGATATTTTAAAAAAAATGAGATATATAATTGAGAATGATATTATTTTAAATCATTTATTAAAGAAAAAAAAAATCTGTGTTTTAAGTTTAAAGATGTTATAATTAATAGTGACCTGTTAAAAAAGAAACTTTAATCACTAAAAAGAACAGGTGAAATTTATATACTTTCAACATGGAGTTAACTATAAAAATTATTATATTTTAATAATTGAGACTATTTTAAATAATTTCTATGGTGAAAATGATATTTAAAATCTATATTGTTTAAAAAAGAGTGAAACAAGTAAATAATTTTGCTGGAATGAAAGAAATCTAAGAATAAAGAATTAATTCATTGACCATCCTATTTTTTTTTAAAAAAAAAGAATGAAAAAAACACAATTTTTTTATTAGAGTAACCTGTCAAAAAACAAAGAAAAAGAAAATGCTTTATGAAAGAATTTAATAATTGATTAATATTATATATACACACATGTATGAGTGAATTTTATGTATATTCAACAAGGAATTGATTAGGAAAAGGATATTTTTAATAATTATTATTTTGTCAAATCAAAAATATCATAATGTAAATGGCAGCATACACATAAATTGCTAAATACCCACACATATATGTTAAATCTTATCAATTATATACTATAAAAAGAAAAATGAATGTTTTTTTATTATTAAACAACAATTTAAATATGTGAATAAATTGTTAGACCACATATCTGTGAGCTGATATATATGGGGTTTATGTAAACCTAGTATAGATAAATTTTAATCATATATTGTATTATTTTTATGACAGTTCAGTTATGTTCAGATATTATTATGCCACATATCTGTGTGAGTATATCAATGCATGTCAAGTAGACACATGTAAAATTTAATTATTTTTTATTATTATATGACAATTCAAATATGTTCATTTATAGTATACTGTGCATTTGTATGCAGGTATATCTGCAAACCTATTGGAACATGTAAATAAATCACAATATAACTTGAATTTTGTATATTAATCATGTAAATCACAATGTGATATTTTTAATTGTATATTAATCAAAATCAAAAGGCTTAATTTATATGGGTATAGCCATATTCTAAAGACTTTAATATCATTTTTAGTGCTGTTAATAAACTTGTAATCCATTGTTAAAATTATTCCAGTGAACTTGATTCTGTTTTTTAGAATATTATTTATGTTGCATCAATCTTTTGATCATAGTAAGTTATACAGCTTATGTTCTCTGAGCTAGATTCATGTATAACAGTCTGATATATAAAAGAAAAGTAACTTGGTGTTTTTGGGTATCCTGTGAAGATGATGATATTCCCATCAATCATCATCATCCTGTTGACACAAAGAGAATATTCTTTAAAGCCCATGCACTACATTTTATTTTAGTTTAGTCTCTATTAAAATTTAAATTATAGTTGGCCAGGATATTCATGGTAATAAATCACCAGAGTATTGATGTTGTTCAGTGTGTTTTAACATCCCTGCATTATTGCTTTTATGGTTGTATATTCTATGGATGAGCACTTAGTTTGTGCTTCCAAATTAATGGTTTAAATAATTGCCCCAAGCTGTCAAAAGCTGATTGATTGTTGACTTATTTTTATTGTTAATCATTCATGATGATGAATTAGCATTGCTTATCCTTATTTATAATGCTGGTGAATTCTTACTTAATTATACTTATAGTTACTGTAATGAGTTAAGTGGGCTGATCTCTCAAAAAGATATCAAGATCTCTCATGCCATTATAATAGTGTATAACATTACTTATATATATTTTTGATATTAAACATTACATTAATATTATATCTTATATATATTTTAAATTTCATTATTTGAAATATCTTGTTGAACTGGTGTTGATGATAATTTGCCATTAGCTCAGGTTCACTCTATCTATTATCCCCTTCCCGTTATAATATATAAATTTTAAATTATAATAATGATAAATAATATATAAATTAAGCAGAAATATTTTTCTATTAAGTTGTAGTAGTATATATTTTAATGGGTAACTTATTTACACACACATATATATATAATCTGAAAAAATATTTATTTTTGTCCTTTATTGAAATTTATAGAAACTTCCATTCTTATATATAGCAATGTTTGATGAAAAAGAACTAACTTCTTGCAGGGCAAAATTTCTGTCAAACTTCATGCCATGTTTAAATTTCAATATCAAATTGAGTGTTGCAAGTTGATTTAAATAGAAACTAAATTGCCATGTTTAATATGGTTCCAACTGGTATTCAGTTTGATTGATAGAATCCATAGGTACTAAAAAAAGTTAGGTGATTTTTCACATGTATATAAGACAGTTTTCTATAAATTTCTATACAGCATGTAAATATGGTAAATAATATTAATAGATTGCATAGTTAAGTTGTATTAATATATATATATATTCTATCAATATATTTTTATATGTTACAATATATATATATGACTTCATATCCTACCACTGCTTATAATTTAAGTATAGAATATCTAAAACTAAATAAAAGATTCTACCGAGGTATATATACTGCCTATGTGAAAATAGCTTGTGATGTTTGATGGTTTAATACCAATCCTGCCCAATAGGATTATAGTGTTGTTGTTATTAAAAAACCAACAACACCAAAAAGTATGAATGCTGAACTGAGTTCAGATCTATACAATTAAACAAGCTAATGAGCTTAGCTTGAAAACATTGCTGTGTTTTCATTTTATACTCAAAGCTTTATAGTAAGCTAAACAAGTAAAAGATGGATGCTGGAGGATTGCATTAGATCCCAAGATCTAGGTGCAGTGCTCTCAGATCCAAAGTTCCTCACTTATAAAAGCCACAAGCTAGAAACTAATCTGGGAATATTAGATGAGTAAGCAATAGATAAAGATTTTATGCAATAACCTTCCTGCATTCATTGATTACTCTACTTCTGTGTGTATATATATTTTTGTTATATAGTTCACTCATAGATTACTCCCATTGACAATACTTGATAAATAATGAATATCAAAAAAGTAAATTTGATGATGGAAAAGCCCCATCAATCCCAAAACCCAACAAAGGACAGCACTGTTGGATTTTCTAGAGAAATAGGGAAGGTAGAGTGGCTCACAGGTTTCTCTGGACATAGTGGCTGAGAAATTCCCGATTCCATATAAGAAGTCACAGTGCATGACATCAAATAACTTCCTAGTTCTGGCTATTTAAACGCTATTTTACTTTATCTCATATGTTTCTCATTTTTTATATCACGTTAATAAAAAATATTAACTAATATTTGAAAATCCGTTTTTTTTTTAATGTACTTGATTCAAATTGTTATTTTGTCTATGTAAAACGGTATATATATAAAAACTAGCTGATGGTTAATTTAGTTTGTATAATAACAAGATAAAACGTTTCTTTGATTAATTAAGCTTTTATATTTCTTAACATAATATTTAAAATCTTCGCAAGATAAAACCGAAATATAAAATAGTAGCCATTTTAATATTATTATTAAACCTGTCATATTTTTAAAAAGAAAATTGATTTTTACATCACAGGTCGGTGCGAAAATCATGTACTAAAAAAAAAAATCAATAACTATCTAATTTCATTTTGAGACCTTTACCAAATGATGTAAGAATAGTTTTTCTTTAATCAACAATTATGTATTCGTTGTTAATTCTGAATGCAAACAATTTAACACATAACAAATATTACTTTATAATGGCGAGTTTGCAAAATATTATTAGAATTACCCAACATTTTAATAATGTCAGTAATTTTACTGAAATTATATTTTATAAATTATACATAAATTTTCATCTTACAATTAAAAATTAGGTCTTAGTTAACGTGCATGTTTGTTGAACTCTGTGACCTGGATCGAGTAGAAATAATTGGGCAATAGATATGTATTCTTTACTCCTAACTAGAAGATTTAGAGGGTATATAAAAAAAAGATTAATAACTGAAAAAATCTCATAATAAATTAATGCAATATAATTGTAATCACTGATCAGTTTATATTAAGATAGCAAATCTTCAAACCTTAATGGATAAGCTTCAATCTTCTCCTCTCACCTACTCTTCAGCCACCCATAACTTTGTAAATCCGAGAAATGAAATGCTAAAAAGTCCTTGAGGTCAACATTATTGTCATATCCAAATTGACCTTAAGTCAATCTAAACCTTTACACATGTCCATTTAACTATACAGAAGAAGGATGAGCAGAATACAGGTAGAATATGTAATATTTGCTATCTCTTAATATAAACTGAGCAGTGATTGTATATATGTGTGGGAGATGGTGATCTGGACCAACTGATGTGCTGGTTTAGCATGAAATTTGTACATTGGAGATCAGTAATCTTTTTCACATGTATGTAGTCATGTGTATCAGTTATATAAAATGGATTGGATAGCTGTGGAGAGTTGAAAGTCTGAGTTCAAGTCCTTATGATTACATTAAGTTTAGTATAGATAATATACATGTATTTAAATATTAATATAATGTAATATTTTTCATACTAACACCATTTTCTATGCTTACAAATGTTTAAACAGCAATGTGATGTGATATAATGCACTGTGACTTCTCCTTAAATGGAGACAGGAATCTCTCAGCAACTATGCCCAGAGAAACCTGTTAGCCACTTTACCTTCCATTCCCCACTCTATGTTTTCCCATATTCTGCTCCATCCCATTTCCACAACATAATCTTTGTCAACTCAATGGTCCTTTATATCTAAATCCCCCTTATCTTTTCCCAAACCCAGCATAAAAACCAGTAACCCACTTTCTGTATAATCACTTTTTTCATATTTATTCTTCCATAACTTCATTATTTGTACTCTTTCTGTTTTCAAGCATTTACATATTTTCTATTCCTTTTTTACACAATTTACACTAAATCACCCATATTTTTCCATTTACATGTATATTCTCTTTTGCTAAAGATCCCATTCGAGCCTCTCCATACAGTAATGCCACATAGTGCAAGCCTTAGTAATCAATGAATGTAAGAACATGACATTACTGTATGGAGAGTCTGCTACTGTTTAATGCAGTTTTTTGTATGCCATCTGTAATGTATTTATTTGAGTTTATTGTATTTCAAAGTTTATATATTGTACCAGCATAAATTACTGACACATACATATAATCAACATATGTATACATTATATTTTTATTTCTATTATATTTATGAAAATAAGTATAATATATAGTAAATTAGTATTTTTCATTTTTTAAAATGAAAAACCATTGTTGAAATACTAATTCATTAATAGAGACAATTGACAAGGTGATGACCTCTAAGTTCACATGCAATTTATCAAATTAAAGAGAATGAAATTAACTCAATGATTTAATATAGAATGGTAATATCACAATATATAATATGATATGCTTTACAAGCTCATGCAACTATAAATAGAAAAAAACAAAATTGGAAGATTAAAGATTCGATCTTTTCAGCAATATCCTCACAAGGACTTATACTGTGTTCAATATAAAAGAATAGTGTATAGGATAAAATCTATATTTTTTAATGATTTAATAAGAAAGCTTATTAGAAAAAAATTCTAATATTTCTTAAAGAAAAGTAATTTTTAAATTACTTAATTTGAATAGAATTTTTGTATTCCATAAAGATCGTTTTAGTTGGAGTTCTAAATATAAAGATCATTTTAAAAAGAACGTTCTACAAAAACTTCAAGTAAATTAAATCAATGAACTTTACAGTATAAGAAAAATGCAAAGTAAATAGAACACCAGTTTTATTGTAGGATATATAAAATGTGCTTGTCTAGTCAAATATATATATGTGAAAAATAACTTTTGCCAAATGCCTTTAAAATTATATATAAGCTATATCTTCGAAATGGAATTATAATTGTTAATAATAAAAAAAAACTGTATAAAAGATGCTATCTATATGCAAAGAGGAAACTAAATGTCAACTTGAGATCTTATATTATCTTCTTCAATGCATAACAACTAAGGAATTAAGAATTGTATCTTCGAAGGATTTTCATTTGTGAATTCCAGGAACATCTAGGACTAGTGCATTAACTTTTATAAATACCATTTAATTTTTAAAAATTATAATTGGTGAACATTAATCTCATTCCTTTATCATTGAATTCATTTCATTAAAGAAATAAATAAGAAGAGAAGATTAATATTTTAATTTTTTTTTATATATATTTATAAAGATTTAGATATGGGATAAGAAATATTAACATGGGAAATGTAAATAAATATAAAAGGGATAGAGTGAACTTAGAGGTAAGAAATTAAATTATTTTTCAATTTACATTTTTTTTTTTATGACAAGACACTACTTTGTTTGTACTAATTCAAATAGTCTAATAACCATTGTTTATTATAATTGGATAAATGATAAACATTGGTATGAAATATATTTATATATTTTTTATATTAATCATCAATAATTACATATAATCATTTTAACGGATGAAAACATTATATACAAATAATTAGATTATTATTTGTATGTATAATCTAATTATTATATAATAGTTTTAATATAGTAATCTTAATTTCGATATATATATATTTTATATGTTATAAAATCATGTTGTGTTATAAATTAAAAAATATATCTACCATGGGTAAATAAAATATATTTATAATTTTAATATAAGATAGTAGATATATAAATAATTATTATATATTATAAAGTTTAAGTTATTTATTTGTTAAATAAATAATTACTATGTTTTATATTAAACTAAATAAAGTCTTTAATTTATTTTATATATTTATTTGATTTTATAAGATAAGAACAAACATTTAATATAATAATCTTTATTGATTATTATATTAACTTCATAAAACCCATTTTAAAAATTAATGAGATTTATTATTATTACTCTAGTATATTGATAGGAATCCCTGAAGAGAATCAATTATTAAATTTCCCTGAGTTTGAAATCCGAGTCTAACGGTTAAATCTATTAAGGTGAAGATTGATTTCATGTGTTTTAGATATAATTTATATTAATAATCTAATAATAAATTATTTATTTGGAATAAATATAGTTTTATATCAAAATTAAATCACATCATTCATGTCATCCTATATGAAGAACTTAAATCTGATTAAAGTAAGATGCGACTGCCTTAACTTATCTGGTTGAGAGGGTGCGTACGGTTACAATATATTATATATTTAAGTTCTTATTTCATTGTTTTTAACTACGATTATCATACTATTAATTTACAGCTGTAACATATAAATTTGAAATAATAGCAATTATATTAATTATGATCATCTTGCTGCTATGAAAGGTACAATTTGGAAATGGGCTACTTTTGAATAAACAAATGAAGGTAATCTGAGAATCACATTAAAAAAAAATTTACCTGATGGCTGCATCCAATATAATAAATATGACATATAATTGCACACTAATCACACCCATGTTCTCCATAAATGCTCCTAACATGCATGTTGGATCAAAACAGTGCAAGGCATCTTATTTGACAATCTTATATTTGAATAGTAAGTTGAAATACAATGACTTAAAAACACTAAATAATATCAACATCAAAACTCCCTTGATTAGTGCCCACCTAGGTGGGCCACAACTCTCACCGTGGTTAACATGGGTCCACGTTTTAAAAACAGCTTTACATGAGATCACAATTTGTGATGGTTTACTATATTTTGACATTGCCATAACAATTTATTTTAGCATGTCAACATTAAGCAATAAACTTCAATGAGTTTCTTGCATCATTTAAAGAGTTCCTTACAAAGATAAATAAACGAAATACATATTTAATATTAAAATAAGATTTAAACTAAAAAAAATTAAGTTAACAGTTCTCGAAATAATATTCTTCAATGATATTATTTTGAAAACTATTTATAATTCATTTTTCTTAAAAACTTATTGTTTAACAATATTTTTCAAAACAACCATATATTTTACTTTTTTATTTTACATGATTTTTAAAAAAATATTTTAACTATTTTGAACAGTTGTCCCAGAATATAAAACAAATTACTTACTGTAGAAGCTAATGTAAGATTTTAAATACACATATTTTTTGTTTAAACACTTATTTTCTTACATATTTATCTAACATATCAGATTTGCATATTTCACAGATAACCCGGGATAATTTTTTTTTGCCTAATATTGATGTTTGCAATTCGAAAACATTTTCTGAAAATAATATTAAAAAAAGTTGCTTAATAAAGAATTTTTGAAAGACATTTATTAAAGGCAAATAATTATATAACAAACTAAAAATTCTACTTTTGGCTTTCTTACTATTAAGAATCTCATAATGTAAAATACATCTATCTACCATATCTATGATTTGAATTCGAATTCAAGACAATTAACTTAAAATTTGTCTATAATGTGAATTCGAATTCAGGCCAAGTAATTTGAAAGATTTTTCAATAGATTTGAAACTTTCATATTGCCAGTCCAAAATATTCAATATTGGTTGAAAAAGAAAGGATGCTTAAAATTTCACTTCACCATTATTGACAACTAATAAATTAGGTAGATACTGTCCTTTCTTCAGGATTCCCCTGTGAAAAGTGAAGCAATCACTCTGTAGTCAGCAATATTTAAATACTAATAGTGCCGTCATATATATTGAAGTGGTAAATCTGTAGTACATATTTAACTTCACTGCCTGATGACATTACATACCTTTAAAGTAGGGTTTGAACCTGTTTATATGTTTATTTGGTCATCTAGGTATGTTAAGCACGCACATATACACATATCACTTCCACCTTGTTTATTTAAGAAAAGGTTATGTATAACCAGTTAAATTATTATTTTAGCTTAAGTATATTTTATTTTCAAGCTTGTAAATTCCCTTCATTTAAATAATTGTGTATGTGCGTATATGTATTACAGATATAAAAATAAATACAATTAATGTAGAGCTAAAGCAATGCCAGAAATTCTAAAAAATATTATTACAATTTTAAAATGTCAAAAATACGTTTAAATAATGTGCTTTCTAGAACGTATTGTTTACATCTTCCAATATTGCTAAATTTCAAGTATAGGAGGAGCAGAAGTTCTAGGAACGCGCAAAAGGAGTTCAAATCACTCTTCTCTCTGGTATTTGTGTAGAGAGTGGTAATAAAATGGACTGTGAGTAAAAGGAATTTGCCTCCCTGATCTTAAATCGCCTCTGTCCTGCCTCCCTGCTATGCCATCGCTGCTTGAAAACTGTTGTGCTTAATTATAAAAGAATATTGGAAGATGCCTACCATTATTTTATTAATATTGTGCCTTCGTGTCCAAACTTCATGTAGTTATCTTAAATGGCCGCCATAAATAATAAAGGTAATCCGTTTTGCCGAAGAATAAACTCTTAATTTTCCTCACTTCATTCCTGTCCTAAATCTTAATTGTAATCAGAATGTAACTTTTATTTATTTGGTAAAAAGGAACAATTCTGACCGGTACAATATGTAATTATATATATTACAAACTATTATAATGAATATTTTATAATTTTTGATTCTGTTATTTTGATATTTTCATATTTTTGAATATTTTAAGCTTGTGTTTTTTTATTTAAAAGAGAATTTTTTTTATCACATAAAGTTTGTCATTTGTAAAAATTATTTGCATTTAATTTCACATTTGTAACAATATAAAAGAAAAAAGATATAACCAAGATGGCAGGTTCAAATCAGTCCATTGTGAAGTTTTCTTCACTAATTAAATATTTTAATGCTTGATTTTAATTAATCAAAATATCGTCTCATCATAGTTTTACTTTTATAATTTAAAGACTTTAATTAAAAGTTTTGCTAATGAAAGAGATTTGAACCTTATCTGTTTATATCTTGCTTTTAATTAAAATGGACTAATTTGCTCAGGAATTTAATAATTGTCTCATCTGCCTCTGGTCAAATGAGCCAAAACATTCCTGTAATAGCTTGGATGGTAAAAATAGAATATATTAGAGATAAGAGTCAGTTTTTAGTCTGAGACGGACAGTCTAAGTCTGAGTCTTACACTTTGCTATTACTTTTTTGTGCTTAGTTTTAAAATGGCAGTTGAGTAGGGCCCGAATCATCTTTCCTTGTGCCTCTCAAGGCTGTCTCTAGTATGATACCATGAAACTCCTGCCATGGAAGAATGCTGCCACCAATTAATGATCCATAATGACCAAGACTGTTGACCACCAGGCTGATCCCTGCAACTGAAGTTCAGAGAATGAACCATTTAACCATTCACCCCAAGTATACCGAGGTAACAGTCTACTAGCTATGTAAAATTGTCAGTACTTACCTCTAAATACTGTTTTTTTATATTTATATTTAATCTTTACTTGTAAGACCTCTCTATATATGTAATATATTTTCTTATAATACTAACTCTGATTTCACTTTATTCTGACTATATAAGTCTGTGCATTCTGTTTAATATTTTTTTCAAAGTTTTCTTTAGTAATATGCCAGTTCAGCTGAACCTCACGAGTTTGAGATATAATTGTTTTTTTGTTTTGTTTTTAAAAAAAGAAACAAAAGCAAAGTAAATTGTAATGATAAGGATTTATTTGTCATTCGCTCCCTGTATGATTGAATATATATTATTTTAAAATAGACTCGCGGGGTTGATCGTTCTAAAACTCTCTTGTTTAATTATTTTTTATTTTTTCTATTTTTGTTCATGAAATATTGCAATAAAAAATGAAGTGTTAATTACTGTCATCATCAAATGGGCCAAACAATTAGAAGTTTTAATTTTGTTTGAAGCGTATATGGGAAAGCATAACTGACTAATCAAATAAATAATTAATTAAATGTCTCATTTGATATTCATAACCTGATTCACTATTATAATACCATTGTGCAGGGGAATTAAACCATTAAAGTTATTATATTAAACACTATTTTTATTCTCATATGTATATTGTACTGCTGGCATAGCTTAAGATTTCTTCAATATTTCAAATGCTTGGTCATTCAGGAGCCTTCGAGAATCCAAAGTTTTTCCTCCTTTTTGAAATCGTTCATAATCAGGGATTATACTCCTTGTGGAACACAAGGCTAAGATTTTGGATGCTCTATGGAAGAGATTATATGCCAGCTCCCATATCACCAAACCTACCTCAACCTTTGTACTGTTCGCCATACGTGCGAACGTACATCTTCTTCATGAAAATACGTTCAATGACAAAACTATTTGACCAACTGGGGCTTTCCTACATATATGTTTAACCTTTCTATGTTAGTAGTTACAATATCCATTCATTAAATTGTTTTGCTTGTTTTATCCCATTAAAAAATAAGGGTATGGGAAGTGTAAATCATGTTAGAAGAAGTATTGTATAGATTCCTGTAGTGCGCTTAGTTTAAAGCTGCCTACCCTTTTAAAATTAATGAACCATTCCTGTCTAATAATAGTCAAAAGAAAATATATGTAAAATACAAAGATAAAATAAATTTTTATTTTTGCTATAAATAAATGTGGTTTATAACTTTGACGGGATGGCTCCTACTAATTTAAATCATTCATCGATCTTTCATTTCTTGTGTAAAGAGAGTTTATTTTGGCAAGGTGAATTCATGCACATGACCTAAAGCAACATATTGTATAACTCCTGTTAACAACAATTAAGAATTATTCAGTGTCAACATAATAAATGTAAACTTATCTAAAGTGAAAAATCCAATCCAGGGTTCGAATCTTTATTTTGGTTAGTTTTTAAATATAAAAAGATTTTATATAATTATGTATTATTATAATTCATATATCTTATTCGGGGATTCATCATCAACAACTCTAGTTTGAGTCTCATGTCTCTGTACCGCTGTGTTACGTCCGGTACAAAAGATGATGAAATAGTTTTTGCCTTGCAATGGACTGATTTTACCTATTTATATAAATATTTAAGTTAGACAATATTGCAAATTACCCATAAGAAGTTATGAAACAAACAACAGAATTATTCTTATTGCTCTTGTAAGTGATAAATCTTAAATAAATCTGTCATTATTTATCACTATCATATTGCATAAAATAAAATAAAAATTTAAAAAATAAAGAAAATGCCATAAAAAGTATAAAAAAAACACTAATAAAGTAAAAAAAATTCTTCAACTTTAGTTTTTAATTGGGTTATGAGTAAAGGACAGGCAACAAGATGGATGAGAAAGGTAGCACAGTATGAAGATTTGGAAAAAGATTTTATGTGAGTATATTTATATTAAAGGTGGGATGATTTTGTTAGAAGAATTGTTGAGTATTATAATGATAAAGAATGGAATAGAAGAATAGATGCATTAATAAAAAAATAGGAGTTGGAGAAATGGAGAACTAGTATGGAGAGTAAAAAGAGTTTAAATATATATAAAAGTAAACAATATTGAGGGCAAGTTAATTTATGACAATAGCAAGGAAAGTAGTTTACTGTTTAAGGCTTGAAGAGGATCTTTAGCAACAAGAGAATATGCACATAAATGGAAAAATATGGGTGATTTAGTGTGCAAGTTATGTAAGGAAGGCATAAAAAATATTAGGCATCTATTAATTGAATGTAAATGCCTACAAGCAGAAAGAATGCAAATAATAAAGTTGTAGGAAAAGAAATATAAACAAAGTGATTATACAGAAAGTGGGTTCTTGGTTTTTATGCTGGGTTTGGAAAAAGATAAGGGGGATCTAGATATAAAGGCCATAGAGTGGACAAAGATAATGTTGTGGAAATGGGATGGAGTAGGAAAGAGAAGGATATAGGAGAAACTTAGAGTGGGGAATGGAAAGGGAAGATAAGGTGGCTAACAGGTCTCTTTGGACATAGTAACTGAGAGATTCCTGGCTCCGAGAAAGGAGAGGCCACAGTAGTGCATCGCATCGCA
This sequence comes from Epiperipatus broadwayi, assembly GCA_028023455.1. Classification (NCBI taxonomy): domain Eukaryota; kingdom Metazoa; phylum Onychophora; class Udeonychophora; order Euonychophora; family Peripatidae; genus Epiperipatus; species Epiperipatus broadwayi. Next base: position 19,678 of record JAQFVV010001172.1, read on the forward strand.
TATGATTGTATTATAAAAGTGTATTTTGAAAAGACCCTAATATAGGGCGAAAACCGGTTCAATAATAAAGAAAATATTTATTTTTGTATACGTGTTTTATTTTAAATTGTGTTGAAATCATTATTATATACTTTTAAAATAAAAACCAAAATTACTATTTTTATTTTAATTCAAACTGCTTAGATTTTTTTTTTTACATATAACTAGAATAAAATATAAATTGAATAAATTTAGAATTTCTGTTATTTACAAAAATTGCATACAAAATGTTTAATAATATATATATATATTATTATATAAAAAATAAGTTGCGTTCATTTTGGATATAATCAAATTTAAAATCACGTGAATTTTGTAAATAATAATAAAAAAGTATTATTATTATTATTTTTTTACAATATCTTGGAAAAAGTCGAACTTATAAATGAATCATAAAAAAAAAGTTATTCAATTATTTTATATTGAATTCAGCATTCAAAAGAATTAATCTATTTATTATATATATCATTTTCTTAAAAATACTTTCCGGTAAGTTATATAAGCTGAAATAACATTAAAGATAAAACAACAAAAAGTCTGAATCAAATTTTCTTTGAAATAAATAAAAAAATAAAGAAAGAATTCTTTCCATCGCTTCTTTTTATTTTGATTTTACAAAAAAAAATTTAAAATGCAATAAACGCTTTATTTGCAAGTATATATTTAATCCTACCAACAAAATATTACGTGTCACATGTCTATCACATGACTTCAGTTTACGCATTGCTGTTCAGTAACGTATTGTTTTTGTTTTTTTTTCCCCATCACGGCTATGCCATCTAATCTGGAGATACTGAATAGAGCAGCACTAGATAGGGATTTGTTAAACATTATCATCTGACATCTATTATTTATTAAAGCTTACACTAGGTGGCATGGCAGTGATGAAAGAAAAATTGTATATGCTGATAATATTGTGTAACCATTCTGTTTATTTTTAATGTATGCATTTAAGAGCAGTTGTCTTCATTATCTTCTAGAGTCACTCAGCTTAATGTTACAAGTATAAGTTTACTTAAGTTCAACAATTTAGCTTCTCAAAGCCTACACTATCAGTTTGACCAAATTATCAAATATATGTTTGATAGATGGATAAGTACTTTGGTTTAATTTTAAATTCAAAGTTCGTTAAGATGAAAGTCATAACTTAGACAATAGTCTGCAAGTATGCAAATAATAGAATAATTATGTAATGTCTATTGATTACCATTCACATTAGCATAGATGGATCTAAATAAAATGAAAGCAACTGCTTATGAAAGCATATTTACTTATAAATAAAAACACATAACACAATTTTAAGTTTATTATGCCACCTCACTGTTATCATGATTAACCTATTTTTAAATCCTTAAAAAAATAGTGGCAGCAATAATAATTATTGACATTATTTTTTAATGTTATATAATATTATGACCTGCTTGGTATTGAGCTGTGGAAAAATGTCAGACTCTAAATTCTAAATTCAAAAAATACAACCAAGCATTATCATTTTCAGTGATTAATCTTCTCATTATGAACTATTGACTAATAAACAATTCAATCATCATCATCATCATCATCATCATTATTATTATTATTATTATTATTATTATTATTATTATTATTATTATTATTATTATTATTATTATTATTATTATTATTATTATTATTATTATTATTATTATTAAACCATTAAGACAAATTTTGGCCAAAGAATAAAGAAAAATAAGCAATAAATAATAAAGTTGCCCGAGTTTATAAAAGAATCTAAGATCACAATAATATATAGAAACTGAACTGATTTCACATCTACATAACTATGCAAAAAAATAAGCTTGGATTGACAAAATTAACAAGCTTTTTTCAATTTGGGCTGATAGCTTGGTAATATAACAAAAAGTAAAAATAGCTTCTGGAAGAAGTTCCAAAAGGTCCAAGAAGTTACTCATTAATAAAAGCAATAAGCTAGAAACTAATCTGGACATATTGGGATAAGTTAGTACTGGATAAAATCATCTGGCATTTATTTATGATTAAAGCTTACACTAGATGACATACAAGTAATAGGTGATGTAATTATTATTATTATAATCATTATTATAAAACCCTATAATAAAAATCTATGATCGAAAATTTTGTAATTTTGAGAGATTTGACTGATAAATATCTTTATTATGATTACAGTAGTTCTGCATTTAGATTCTTGTGAATAATTAATCAAAGAACATCATAAAATTTAGACAGAATTTAAGATTTGAATTTAAATATTTAAAACATTAATGTTTTTTTTAAAAAAAATTGTTCATCTACTCATATTAATAAAATGCTTTTATAATAAAATACTGTAAAGTTATGCCCCACATGCTTAGTGCAGTAATTTAACAACAAACACCATAGTTTAACATTTATAAATTACAACCACATTTAGTTATTTCTTGTGCTTAGTCTTTTGAGGAACTACTAACCAGTAAACCATGTCATTTTATTTCATGATATTTTAACAAAAAATAAAACAATATCACATAGTTCCATAATAGGAATCTAAATTCCCATGAAAATATAATCAGATTTTTTTTCTTACTATAAATTTACAATATATAAAAAAATTCTTTTGGGAAGAAAAAACAGTCCCCTGCCAAAAAAAAAAAAATGTCAATCGATATATATGTGTGTGTAATTGATAGAATAAATCACTTTTATCATGAGCTATGAATAAATAATACTGTTGATAAACAGTAAAATGAACCTATATACTCTTTAAACTTTCACTGTTTATAAGCTTATCCTTGGCATCATTGATGGTGATACACAGTGAACCCAATATATCAGCTCTATAGAAGAGGTCATGGCATTAATAATTTAAATTAATAGTCTATTATACAAATATGAATACTTAAAATCATTTTAATGACTTTGCTTTATTAATTAAAGAGAAGTTAATAAATGTAAACATTAAATGAGCACAGCTTATAAACATCAAAAGCAAGCTTAAATGATAGATAGATCTATCCTATTGTTGGATCCTTTGTCAATGCAGATTGTTTATTCATAGACTGAGGGTGATTTCCTCCATTAATTACACACACACACATATATATATTCATACAATGTTTTTGTGTGTTGCAGATATAAAAAAACATGTTTTGTAGATTCACCCGTTTTAAGATTTTAATTTTAAAAATCCGTTTCAACTTGATCACGCAAGTCCTCAACTGGAAAATGAAAACTACATAATTGTAGAAGTGCTGTAAATAGTGTTAACAAAAATAGTTGTAGAGACACTGGAAATTCCAAAACTAAAAAATAAATGTATAAAATTGAAAAAATAATAATAAATAAAAATTCAGGGAAATTTGTAAAAATGAAAAAAATATTTTAGTGTTATTTGGCACAAATTTAATCTTTAATATTATTAACAACTATTTAACATGATGAAAATAGACAGTTTTAAATGAATAATATTTCTGTAGGGTAATTTTCACTATACTATTCATGATAAAGATATATGTATGTAATAAATGTGATCTGAGCCAAGTAATGAGTGCTGGTTCAGCATGAAATAGGCATCTTGGGTATCATATCTTTTTCATATATCCTTGCTCATATGTTTATGATTATACCCCTCCATAAGGTGTTAAAAGTAGATAAAAATCAGTCTCTATCTTGCATGAGAGTGGTGCAGTGAAAATTATACAACAGACATATTATTCATTAAGTGGATAATCTGCAGTCTAATATATGATTAAGAAAAATTCTTAATAGACAAAGTTCTGTTTGTTATTGGTAAATATAAATTGAAGGATATTTTATTGAAATGAATGTCTTTGATTTCTAATATTAAATTCATTACTGGGGGAGATACTTTGGATTTTTAAAAAATTAATGTTTTTAAATTTAATGGTTGTTAGAAACAGAATTGATTGTATTTTATATTGTTATCACTTTAGTATGATAAAAAAAAAATTTTAAAAAGTAGAGCTGATAGTTATTACACTTTTATCTATAGAAGGCTGTTCTATTGAGTTTCTGTAAGAAGAATAAAAGATAAATAACTTTGAAATATTAATTTTGAATACACTCTTATGTTTATTAAAAGTATTTTATTTAATAAAAATAATTACAATAATAATCTTAAAAATATAATTAATAGTAGTGAGTAAAAGAATATTTTTTTGCCTTTCATATCATCAATTTATGAATTAATAGTATATATATTGTAACGATATATAAATATGTCATTACATTAATTTAAAATAAAAACTTAAAAGTTCGCAAATAAAAGTAAAAAACTAAACGCTAAAATTAAAATGTTTGTTAAACAGAATATACATTCGCACAGATGCCAAACTTTAAAAATATTTTTTTTTAAAAAACAAATAAGTATTTGAATGTACTTTTTTATAAAAAAAAAAAGTACAAGATTTAAAAATAAAAACAGGTATTAATTAATTCTTGTAATCTGTAAATGGAAATGATTGTTTATAAATTGTTTGAAAAGCAAGCTAGCCTTGGGCTCTTGTATAATTAAAATGATCTGATGAAAGATAGATAAGAAAATAAAGAGAAATTAGCTTGACCAATGGAAGCACTAAGCCTTGGCTCAGACCCTAATGAAAGTGATGGATTAGTGCCGTTTTGTTGATTGAATCTGTGAGGATAATATAAAAAGGAAAATACAGTTTTTTTCCTGAGAGTTCCAACATTGTGTGTTTGAGAGTTGTGGTAGGACGCACATACCACACTCTCTATTTAAAAAAGAAAAAGGAAAAGACTGTGATACCTTGAACCAGCTATTGCCATCTCCAGAACATTATCTTCCAATGGAGGCATCATGGGAATTAAAAGCAGAAACCTGGACTCTTCTACCGTAAGCTATATTGACATGAACTCTAAATTTAAAAATAATTAAGAACTTTCGTTCAAGCTTATGAACTTCCATCTGACTTTTTTAAGTTTAAAATATGTTTTCCGATTGATAAAAATCATTTCCATTTTTTTTTTCTTATTGTATAAATTGTTTATTGTTTAAATTTTAAATGATGAAATTTAGGTTGGGTATAGATGTTGCATAGATTCATTAGCGGTTGATTATGTTGAAGTTTTCACATTTGATTGGAATATATAGGTCAACGATGTTAATGCGGGCATCTTATGATGAATGCCATGGGGCCTTGTGTATTCCCTTTGCAATTGACATTATCGATGATTTTGTATTTGGATCGATTGTGTTTAATTTGGATGTTTTTGACCGTGGAATCTGTGCAGCCGATCTATACTCAACATTTTAAAAACAAATTTATAAAAATAATCTGTGCGAACGTATTTAAATGTTAAATTTAAGTCGGGCGTAAATGGCTATATAGTTTTGTAAAGTTATATTAAGGGAGAGTAATCTTAGGTTATTCATTTCGTAGTTGAATTGGTTCAATGGATTGGATATATTTGTGTAATTGTAGATGTAGTATGAGATCCGCTACAGGCAGGATTATATATATATGCCACACACCTTCTGTTTGCCTATGGATGGGTTTGTAAGATGGCAAAGGACCGCAGTCCATTCCTATGGAGTTTTATGTTTATTGTTCTACTCGCCAACAGATGTCGCATTCCTGGTTGGTAGAGAGACAATTTTTTTCTCTAATTCTACTTGCTGTTCAGATGTACATACCTGACAGTATAGTATTTTGTGTTGTCGTATTTTTATGCTACATTGAATACATAAATGTATCAGATGGATTGGCACCGGTTTGATTGTGAAATTTGTTGCCTAAGGTTAAATCTGGGAAGAATATTTTCGTTTCAAATGCAGACCTATGTAGTCTATTCATAATCGACTCACTAAATAAATATTAAACTCATGGTTGTAATTTACTTAAATGTAAAACTAAAGATTAATAGAAAAATCTAAAATGTTGAATTTATTCCTCAAAATTTAAATGTTATTTTATATCTGCGTAAATAAATATTTTTATGTGTTAATTTCTGGCAGTAGCTTTTATTCTTTTATATTTAAGATATAAAATTTATATATTTTTATCTCTGCGTCTCCACTGAGCTAGTGACTTGGGCTAATGATCTGAATATTTAAATAAAGTGGAATCTTAACAGCGCGTATCTGCCTACTCTATAAATTTTTCTAGGTTTAAATGCCTAGATGGCACCTTGTAGAGCAGATATTGTAGTTTGCGGTTAGATTCGATCTTCACTTTGCATTTCGATCATTATAATATATATATTCTAATAAAAGAAATTATGGAGATCCAGCTACAACTTATTTTATAGCCTCCACGTTGTAGCCAAATACACCTTTACCCCACTTAGCGATGGCAATTGGTCCTTCAAAACTCATCATTAAGCAAGAATACCGTAGACAAAATACGTAATTATAATGGGGGTCTATGGGAAATAAATTGGTCGGTTCCAGTGACGTAAAATATCCACATTGATTTCCAAGCTCAAAGATTTTCTTGATTTTTTCATGACAATGATGACTAAATACGGTATCTAAAAAGAAAAGTTTTATATCACTAGGAAAAAAATGCATATTTTCACTTTAAAAAGTACAGAACAGCAATAAGTTTGAATTTAAAAGTTTTTATATTCTTCCGCGGAAGTTTTTCATTGTAATGAAAAAAAAATCTATACTGAAATGCTTTTTTTAAAAAATTGTATTACAGTATATATTACTACTATACATTTATTTTATTACTTATGTGAAATTATTCAAATTAAAAAACAATGTTTAATTATTAATTATTTAATTGAACATATAGAAAAAAAAAATCAACTTATTTTCAAAGTAAAAAATCTAACTTCTAATTTTCTAAAACATACAGTTAGGTTTATTTTTCTTACTGTATATTTTTAGTAATGTAATAACGCCCCTCCCCCCCCCCCCCGTTCGAGTAGAAAGATTTTTAATTAAATGCAATCTGTTTTTTTTTTAAACTTTTCTAATTCGACATCGTTTTAAAATGTTATTTTTTTTTTATTTGAAACTTCTTGAGTGTAAACAACATGTTTATTAACGAAGTTACAAAATGAATAACTATTTTTACATAATTATCCAGGTGTTCTAAAAATAATATATCATATTTAAGAAACACACACGCAGTTTAATATTCATATTTAGTGTTTTCCTGAAAGTTTGTGATCATGTTATTTTATTTGTCTTGTACTGTATTTATATATTGGAGTATTTGTATACAGTATTATCAACAAATTAAAAATCCTCCTTTTTCTTTTCAAAAATTTTATTTTCTTATCTCAAAACTGAACATATATATATATATACTGTATATACAGTATTTATATAATACAAAACTCCGTTTCAACTGTTTATCTTCATACAGTCTTTTTCAATGATATCTCTCTCCCACTGCTATATTTTATTACTCTTTCTTTTACATTATTTAATTACAAATCAACATTGAAACATTGGAGTTTTTGTATTATATAAATATATATACTGTATATGTTCAGTATTGAGATAAGAAAATAATGTTTTTGAAAAGAAAAAGAAGGATTTTTAATTTGTTATTATTGTAGAACATATATACGTATTTTAAAAGAAAAAGTGGATGAACATTTGCTGTGTTATTTATTATATATGATGTATACAGTATTATTATTCAGTGATTATAGATATTTTAAGGGTTTTATGAATAAAATATTGTATGTGTATACAATTACAGCAAAGTCATTACCTGTATACTGAAACAGTAAGGTCTGCTTTGCAGATCTTCATTTCACCTTTTCTTACCTATTTCCTACCCTCATACCTTAGTTTGAACCCCAATCTATCGTAGTGTGTCTGCAATATGCTTATATACCAAAAATCCTGCCTAATTTTAAACCACGAGTACAATGCTCGTATTATATATATAAGTCATTCCCAAATAAATAAAAGATTATAGATTATGTATATGTTCACATAATTTTGATTTATTAAAAAGCAGGTTATATAAGTCGTAATTGTGCACAAATTATGATATGCATTTAAAAACATATCAAAATTATAAATTGTTAATTAAAGTTATTTTGTTTGAATCTATTTACATATATATATTACCGTCATAATATATTTTTGATTTAAAATAAAATTCATGTTTGTTTAGTAAATAGATTCAAATATTGCAATTTAAAAAGTAAAATCATTTTCTTGAATTTAATAAAAGTTATTCCAAATATTTCTGTTAAAATAAATGAGGGACAACAGTTTAATTATTTCATGTTGTAATTAGTTAATGTTATATAAGTTTATCTAAAAACAGCAGATGTCCACTTAAGGTTTTCTTTAATTAATAAAAGTAATTTTTAATTAAATCTAGTTTGTAATTTGAATGTCGACAGGGAAAGTAACAAAAGAAATTAATTAATGTTGAATTCCTTTAGACATTCGGATAGATTTAATTACAGCTGATAAGTCCGATATATTTTTGTAATGCTCCAGGGCAGTTCTATTGTTAATTTCTACTATAAAAAGGAGGTTTTTCTTTTGTTCTCCATTCTTGTAATGTTTCTAAGAGAAATCATTCTGAGGTTTAATGTTTCTAACCAAAATTATTGTAGTAATTTGTAAATCTTGACATGACAGAGTAGAGTGCAAGAAGGCTATTTCTCTTTGAAATGATCATATGCTGCCATAGACCATCGGAAGTTATCACACAGGGAACCCCGGAAATGGTGCTGCTGCCAAAAATATGAACATTTCCAGATTTTGCTGTTAAATTATATAAAAACCTGCCGACCACCAATCTACCTAAAAATGCTTCTCCAGAGGTAACCCTAAATTAACCCAAGAGCTCTTGTGATAACTAACATGCTATAACTATTTTAAATTGTTTTCTGATATTTCACATAACTTCATTATGTATTTCTTTAACGTGTTTAAATATACTCAACATTTTGCTCTCTATCCTTGGGTTAATATTTTCTATTTATAAAGCTTTCTTTTATTTTATTATGATAATGTGTCAGAATCGTCTTTGACCGAGTGAACTATTCCCTTTATTGAAAGTAAGACGCCGCTATTAAGGCATATTTTAAATTTATAATTTTCCAATTTTATTATCTTGCAAATCACTCGTTTGAGGGCGATTCTTTTCTTTAATATAATATAATCACATAGTTTAAAATCTACATGTTATTGATTTTAATCTAATATAAGAGTATGTGCGAAGTCAATGGTTAAATGTGTCCCTTAATGCATGATTGCATATATAAATCTATACTTACTTTTTAAACCCACAAGCATGCATTTTCCTATTTTAATTACCGTGTTCTACTTTAATTATAAAGTTCATCATTGACGTCGAGAATGTGCGGACCCTTTTAAATGAATTTCGGGGAATTTGATTGGGCATTTCTCTTAATCTGAGTAAAACCCATTTAGTATGTTTTCATATACACTAGTCTCATATTTCTGGTAAATGAATTGGTTGTTGAGACCCCTTTGTTTTATTTTTCCAAGGATTCTTTACACGGCAAAGTCCGTTCTTTTCACTTATTGCAAGTTTCCAGGCAGAGGGTGTCCCAAGTGACACACCTGGGAATTAAACACAATTGTCACCCAGTCGCTAAGTTTTGGCTGTTCATCAAAATACTTTCCTATGGGTTAGCGGCGAGACGCTCTCCGTAATTATTCCGGATATTCAATATTGTTTTATTTTATATTTATTTTACAAAGCATCCGTGACTTAAACGTATCACATCCTCCAACTTTAATAAATTCATTATCAGAAATACTGACCTCCCAATGCAACTCTATTATTATTATTCTCAAATAAATGCTTTGATCACATTCCCACTTTGTTGCTTAGTAAGCTTTTGTCCATGCTATTCTCGAAATCAATAAATATTTTATAACACTTAATTTCAAATATTTTCTTAAACTTGTATAATTGCTCAAAGCACCTCGCACATGTTCCTATCTCATCAAGCACATTATCGTAATGCTATTAGCCTGAGGAATAGAATACATCACTTTGTTTTAAAGTCTTTTGTCATTTATTGAAATATAATGCCCACAATTATTTAATATGCGTCCCTGTCTTATATAAGCAGACAGTGATGTTATATATATAATTTATATTAAATTTTGTGAAATTATTTAAAACTAAATTTGATATCTTATTTTATTGATTCCTATTACTGTCTCGGTATATATATATATTTTCTGCATTTCTTTTGTAAATCCATAGACGTTAATTAGCCACCCAAGCTTCTTTTAGTATAGAGTCTTTTGTTTCTCCCTGACCACCAGGCATTAGTCAAAGGTTATACTAGTAGTGGCATCAGATGCGTTATCACATAGATGGCACTGTGAAATTTGGACTTTAGATTCGAACTTAGTATATCTAGAAGGCAACCCCTCCTAGAATGTTCAGTTTCGTGTTTGAATTCTGCAGTGTGTTAGCGAGATAGACGATTCTGACTGTTACAATACATATTACAATAATATACTTTTGCGTAAAATGAATTTAATATAGCTATCTTTGATGTCATCAGTGACGCAAAATTCAAGATGGCTGCCAAAAATTTTTTCTTTTTTCTTTTTCCCGATCGTTATAGTGAATAATCGATTGTACATCGAAGTAGTGGGTACAAATTGATGATGATCGCTATTGCAAAATATCGCTAAGTAGACAATTGCTAAGTGGGATAAAGGTGTATAACTAATGAAAATGGAGCCTTCCACGTTGTGGGACAAATCTAACTAAATGAGAATGTTTCTTTACTTAATTAATTTGTATAAAACTTATTAAATTGATATAAAACGTATTTTGTAATCTTTCGATCGGTCATCCACATTGTATTTCAAATATAACTAAAACGATTGGGAGAGTTTACAAACATAGCATATATTATCGGACAGTTTAAGCTAATTATAACTTTATTCAAATGGTCACACATCCACGTTATGGATTAATTGTAATATTTCTTTATTTCAGCTTGGGTGACCACACTATGCATTAATTATAATCCATATTTAAATCTATATGGCATTCAAACACTTGTGGCCAAGTTCCATGCCAATTGTAACATTTTAAGGATGGATCGATGGATGCCTCATCATTCCCAGCCAACACTATTTTTAAAGCCTACTGGGATGATGATGGTGGCATAGAACATCTATAATCTTATTTGCCAGGGCGCCAAATTGCAACTTTAATAAAATATGGAGGTTAAACCTCATTTCAATAACTTATCAATAAATTTCAGCAATAATATTTAATGAATGGGTTAATAAATAATCAGTCGATTAAGAGAACACTGAGAATGCATTAAAATCGAATAATATTAATATTTTTGGAAATTCTTGGTTATTCTCAGTACACTGCCAATTCACCATCATCAAAGTCACAATTAAAAGTTTGCTCGATTACAAATAGTTCTATATCCATCTCCACCTTCCTAATCCAACCCTCCATCATCCTTACATCTATAGGTCTATTACACTATTATCTCTTTTACTATTAAATTTTCCATTATACTAGCTCATTTCTCCCATTACAATCTCTTCTCAGGGTTTTTTAGAACAATTAGATGTGGAGATCAAACAAACTGCGATAGATTATTGGTGATAAACACCCCTCTCATGATCACCTCCAAGGTGATCTTGGGCTATCTTTAATAGTTCAATGTCTATTTACATTAAAGCCTGAATAATTTAAGCTTATCAAATCTTTTAGAAAATAACATTATAAACATATTCACAATTAAAGTAAAATTATAAAGAAGTGCATCTAGAGAGGTGTTTGAATACAACGGATAGGGAAAGGATTTTATGCCCACCCACTGCATCCACTATCACTCAATAACCATCCCTATTCATAATTTATACTTCAACTATATTAAATCATTAGGTAACTTTGAGTATTGCCATGCTATATCAGCTCAGAAAATTAGTCATTTTAAATAAATTTTATCGGATATTATCTAAGAAAATGATGATTCAACTATTAATAATAATATTTTGATGCATGATTGAATTTGAGATGTCTAGATAATAATAACCCACAAAACATTGAGACATACACAAATTTTATTTAAAACAAATAACAAATTTTATTAACATACTACAATTCAATACACCAGGATTGCAGACCATATGCAGTCATGAGGTGACTATGGCCTAGGTTGTTAGTTTGTTCTCTTTGTTTTAGCTCAATCCCACTATATATTTGGATATATCATATGTTGAATTATGTTTCATATTCCTAAATTCTAATGGTTTGCTATAAATAACAGCAAAATTGTTTCTGAAATCTGGTATTTGAAAATCTAGATTGCATTTAGCATTGAGCAAAATAATGATAAAAGATAATATTAATTAAAAGTTATCCCATGTATACCATTAAGCTATACTGTTTGTCATTTAAACTCAATTTATTAAAATGCTGATTTTTTCCTTAATGTTAAAAGGTTCACATAATATTTTTGTTTAATTTTAAGAGTCATCCTACAAGGTAAAACTAATAATTAAAGGATAGAAAAATGATAGTCTTGACTTTTAAAGCAATATTGGCTGTTTAATAACCTAAATAAATGGATTAAAGCAAGAAATCAATAGTTTCTAGTGTTATACTCTAAGTATATTTATTGTGTTATCCTGTGTGCTAATATTGGTAATTTATTAGCCATTAAATAGAGATTTTTAAATATATCGCCTGTGCTTATTTAGACTAGATAAGTTCTTAAAACCATGCTATTAATAGACAGGTAAAATATGAAATGTATAGTAAGCTAAATAATCTCAATGTGAGTAATAAATTTAAGTAGTAACAAATTAAAAGGTAATAATTTAAAATATAAAATGCATAGTAGGTCCAATAAATTCATATGAGTAATAAGTTTGAGTAATAATAAATTAAAAAATAATAATTTATTAAAGTATTAAGTAGATCCTAAAGGATCTTACCTTAATCCTAAAATGATGTAATAAAATCTTGTTTTATGTAAATTTTTGTCACAATTGTCCAATATTATGTATGTTTTCTTTATTGTTATTAAGCTGTTGCACATGCGCTTTGCAGATTTTAACTATAAATGACTGGATACAAACACTTCAAACACATGCGCAACAGCTTAATGCTGTTTAGCTATTACAGTTTATAAAACTTCGCGCTATATAAAATAATTGATTTATTTATTGTTATTAGTATATTCACAAAACTTGTAAATAATGTAAATAAATTTTGTTTGAAAATATATTTAGTTGTCTGTGGCCTTATTGCTAATCACCATCCATACTGTTATTGCTATCAACATATTACTTTTATTGTTGTCATAAACTCATTATCAGTCAATATAATAGATTTTAGTCTGCATCAGCATATCAAAATAAATTTTAATAAGCTCTCATATTTAGAGTACTGATCAAAACACTATTGATCTTAAGCGCATGTATTATTTTAAATAATGTTTTAAAGATTAAATACTAGTTGTAGAATAACCTGTTTGTCTAAATCATTAGATGCATCATCATTCACTGATCTTGATCATATTGCCCATAGTCATTAAATAAAAGACAATTTGTAAATTATTATATTTACTTTATTAAGACGTTATTAATGTTTCATAATATTATTGTTAGCATTGGAATTGTCAAATGCTCCTTACTAATTCCATTTTGTTTGATGAGCTATCTTTGGTTGTTATATTTGGGTAGTGGTAAAATCCCTCTCACTTACTCAAATATATCTTTTAAAATAGTAGCATTTAAGTTATTTGAACCCTGAGAAAAGTAAATTATTAAATAATAGTCTTAACATTAACTTTATTGTTATTTTTCATTTCTGAAGTTATTTATTATGCTTTGCCTTGATCGCTTATGTTTATTCTTATTGTTTAATTGATTTAGTATAAATGTCAAGATGTAAGTTTCTTTTCTAGTATAGAACTTATAATTTATTTTAATTTAGTAGCTAAATATTTTGGTTCAGTCACGATTAGAAACCTTTGCTTTTATATCATTATTGAGTGGCTGTTGTTTGACACAATGTTAGTTTTATAGTTCAGGATCTCATCTACATCATCAACATTGTTATCATATCTTATCATATTTTCCTTTTCTTTATTTTCATCCTCATTTCATCTTAAGTCATTATCATAATTGATTCATCCTTCACTGATCTCTATTTTATCATCATCTCAATTATTCATCACCCTCTCATATTTCCTTTCTATTTTCCTTATTCTTAAATCCATATATTTCCATTAGTTAATCATTATTTGTTTTTCATCATCTATTTTATCATCTACATATTGATTCATTATCATCTAAGTCATAATTCTAATTCCATATTCATTTCATAGACCTGATTATTAACTATTTATTGGTGTTGCAAACTAAATTTATCTTGTAATAATTTTACATAGATCTTAAAGTTTATTTAATTGATGTATAATATTGGAGCTTATTATCTTCATGTACATCTTGTGATCTCTATTTAAATTTGCTCTTGTATATGCTAGCCAAATTTGTCTCTAATATTTTGTTTAGTAATTATTACTATTAGCCATAAGAGATGAAGAGCTGATTTAATGCCATATAAAAATGGGTACTGCTTTGTCTATTTATGTTTATCCATGTTCATGTTAGCTGAGTTGGCTTCTAATATATTTATTATTATTATCTGTTGAGGTCGATATAAAGTAATATGTGTTAAAATCGATAGTGGATGGTACTTTATGACCTTTCCTTTAGACTCATGCTCATTCTAGCCAAATCTCAATACTCCTTTGGATTTGATTTTAAGAAGATAATAGTATTTTTATATTTATTTTCATGTGTAGGGGTTTATAATATATATATTAATAAAATCAAGTCATATGTCACATGACTTATATATTTTGCATTTACAAATTTGTAAAATAAAGAGCATGCTAATAGCTCTAAACAAGCTTTTTTATGATAAATACTATCAGAGATGGTTTCAAATAATCTTTATCTAGAATTTCCCCCCATTACCAGATCAGTTTCAAGCTGTAGCTCTCTTCAGTGAGGAGTTAAGATACTGGATTTAAAACACTAATTCAAGTTAAGCATTTAACTAATGGTTAATTCTTAATCTGAAATTTTCAGACATCTACATGTCTTTAAATTTAGCTCTCCAACTGAAATAATTATATGGGCCTGAACTTAATTCAGGTATACCATATATTAATAGTTTAGCAATTTAATTTAGCCAAAACCCCAACAGCAAAATAATAATAAAATAAAATCATTTGTCACATGACTTGTATAGTTTGCAATTACAAATATATAAATATTTACAAATATGTAAATATGATTATTTCAGATGAGAGCTGAATTTAAAGACATATAGATGTTTGAAAATTTCAGATCTTCTTAAGATTTAACTATTTCCTAAATGCTTAGTTTGAGTTGGTGCTTTAAATGTGATGTCCTAGTTCCTCAATGAAGAAAGCCATAGCTTGAAATCACTCTGGGGATAGGGGACAATCCTAGATAAAGATGGTTTGAATGCCTTCTCTGGTAAAATTTGTAAAATAAAGGCTTGTTTAGAGCTATTAGCACACACTTTATTTTACATATTTATAAATTCAAGCTATATAAGTCATGTGACATATGACTTGATTTTATCACTATTATTATTTTGCTGTTGGGTTTTGGTTAAATTAAATTGCCAACCCTATTAATATATGGTATATCTGAATTAAGTTCAAGCCCATATGATTACTTCAGTTGGAGAACTGAATTTAAAGACATATAGATGTCAGAAAATTTCAGATCTTTTTAAGAATTAACTATTAGATAAATGCTTAGCTTGAGTTAGTATTTTAAATCTGGTGTCCTAGCTCCTCACTGAAGAGAGGCATAGCTCGAAATTGGTTTGGGGATGTGGGACAATCCTAGATAAAGATGATTTGAATGCTTTTTGTGGTAGCATTTATCATTTAAAAAAGCTTGTTTAAATCTATTAGCATACTCTCTATTTTACATATTTGTAAATGCAAGCTATATAAGTCATATGATATATGATTTGATTTTATTACTATTATTATTTTGCTGTTGGGGATTTGGTTAAATTAAATTGCAAAACCTATTAATATAGGGTGTATGTGAATTAAGTTCAGGCTCATATGATTATTTTAGTTGGAAAACTGAATTTAAAGACATGCAGATGTCTGAAAATTTCAGATCTTCTTAAGAGTTAACTATTAGATAAATGCTTAGCTTGAGTTGGTGTTTTAAATCTGGTTTACTTGCTCCTCACAGAAGAGAGCCATAACTAGAAGCTGGTCTGGGAATTGGGGGGGGCAATTCCTGGATAAAGATTGTTTGAATGCCTTTTCTATAGTATTTATCATAACAAAAGCTTGTTTAGAGATATTAGCATGCTCTTTATTATGTATATGAAAGACTAAATTAAATCTTTATGAGAGTATTAAAAGTTTCTTAAAGAAGTGCTAAAAATAAAAATTTTATTACTGTTTTATATACTCGTAAACATAATATTGCTCATAAAATATTGTTTGGTGATGCAAAAATTAGATTTGATGAATGTAAAAATCAAAAGGTTATAGAAAAAATTTTGAGTAATCACTTTGGGCCTGAGGTTATTGTCTTATAAGAATTTCATTTAAAGTTAGAATTGAATAATGGTAGTCTTCGAAATTTTGGTAGTTATTATGTTTATGAATTTGTTTTGGTTTGTAATTTTAACTTGAGTAGAGCTTTAATAAGTAAAAACTATGGTTGTGGCAAAATAAATTTTGTAAATTTTTGATTTTTCTAGTTTTTTTCTTTATGTTGCTGAAGATTTATTCTCTATTATTGATAGAGAGAAAACTTGAGTTTTTAAACATTAATTATTTAAACATGTAAATCATTAAGTTTACTCTGTAAATCATCTTTCACACTGGTAAAAATAACATACTCATGATCATTCTGTAAATCCACAATCTAAGAAGAGGAAGTTCATGTTTTCATTTTTAATCAATTCTAATTAAAAATTCTATCAGAAAAACTTGTTTTCTGTTTTATTAAACTGCCTATTAAAAGTTGCAAAAATCACTGCCATAAATATCAAAAACAATTTTGAAGCAAATACATAACATTGGTTTTATTACAAACAATCAAGATTTTCAATCTATAGTAATAATTCTTCCTCTCATTTTTTCCTGTAGAAGCTGTATACTTTGAATAAATTTTGGAAGAAAAGCAACTAATTTTAAACATTGTCAAAATGTATCTGATTAATTGAATCATATCCCTTAACCAAATCAATGAAAGCAATATATAAATCACTTTTTTGTTCTTAACACTTTTTTTGCATTTGTCTGGTAATAAAAACTATATTCATAAAGCTTCTTCATTCTTTAAAACCATAATGTGTCTTTGGTAACCATTCATGTATGACTGGAAACAACCTATTCAACAAATTTTTTAAAAGTACCTTTGCTATAGTGGGTAATAATAATGATTTTCCATGATAATTACTGAAATACTTTTTGTTTTCTTTGTTTTTAAAAATTGGACCAATAAAAACATCCTTAAGATCATGTGGCAGAATTTCATGGGTCCGTATATTTCTAAAAAATTATATTATTTTTGAAGCTAATACATCACCACTATATTGTAAATCTTCTCAGATATTTCATCAAGACTTGCAGTGTTTCCATTTTAAGATTAAAAGGAGTTGTTTTGACTTCACTGAACTGGATATTTTTATCCAAATCTGAATAAGTAGAAAAAAATCAAATTATCAACTCAATGTTTGGATCATTATATAAAACATGATCAAAATATTAGTTTTTTAAAGTATCATTGTCATCATTATGGCTGGATTTACTAAGATTGTGATACCATTTCTCAGGTCCTTATGTTGCTTTCAAACCATTGTGAATAATCATAATCAGCAACTGTTTGCATGTTTTTAGCTGTTTTAATTTATCAATCCCTTTTTAAACTATCTCATCATTTGTTGAACTTCTGCTTATATTTGTTATGCAGAGCCACATATAATTTATTATTCGACCAATTAGCAAATTTCACATGGTCCCATTTAATTAAATGACTAATAATAAGATCATTGTGAAAAAAAGCAGTCATGATTCTTCTTTTTAGTGAACCCCCAAAATATATTACTTGTATTCACAACACACTCCTTAAGACAAATTCCACAATATTACGACAATCTTGAAAATTCAAATTAACAATTTTATTGTTTAATGATTGTAAAAATTTGGTATGTATGGTATACTCTTTTAAAGAATGAACCTCCTTGTGTGTGTGTGTGTGTGTTCATGAATAAAATGTGAGTTTAATGCAATTTTAATTTTAATCTTAGAGTGTATTATAAGTATCAACAACTAAATGGTTATCATATTTAAATTACATGACCACAGTTCTCATGTTTAAACAAACCAATGAAATTTCATCAATTTGTTAACAAAGCAACATTTCAATTAGCCAATAAATAAAAACATGTTTAGTGCCTAATTGTAGTTTTGCTTTAAGCCAATAAACATCACATGATTACCATTTATTATGCTTGCTTATAAGTGTTATTAAAACTGGCAAAACTCTCCATACAGTACTACCATTCAATGCAAGCCAGAGTAATCAATGGATGCCAGAAGGCTTGTGCATAAAATCTCTCTAGTGCCTAACTCATACAATATTCCCAGACTAGTTTCTGGCTTGTAGCCTTCATCAATGATGAGCCTTGGATCTGAGAGCATTGTATATAGATCTTGGGATCTAATGAAACCCTCCAGCAGCCCCCTTTTATTGCTAATTAGCTACAAAACTATGAGTCTTAAATTGAAAACACAATAATATTTTCAATCCAAGCTCATTAGCTTATATAGTCGAACTTGGATTGAAAATAATATTGTGTTTTCAATTTAAGACTCATAGTTTTGTAGTTAAGTAGAAATAAAAGGTGGCTGCTGGAGGAATGCATTAGATCCTCACTGACATAAGCCATAAGCCAGAAACTAGTCTGGGGATATTGGATGAGTAGGCACTAGGTGGGGATTTTATGCATAAACCTTCTGATATCCATTGATTATTCTGGCTTGCATTGAATGGCAATACTGTATGGCGAGTCTTGTTTGTTTTAGTTTTGCTTTACCAATAGATTGCTAATAATTTATTGGTTTGTTAAGGCTATAATAATGTAATTTATATAAAAATAAATGCCTATAAATATCTTATCATATAGCAAAAATAACAGCATTTTAACAATGAATAAACAATGAAAGAAAAGGTTGCATTTATTAGATGATCAATTATCAGGTTCTTAACATTTTATGGTTTTTCATTGTTATTTTAACTTTAAAAAATAACTATACTCATGTCTATTTGCTGAAAAATTTTGAATATAAATAGACTTAGCTGTAGGTCAGCAATCTAAGTTTTACCTGGGCTCTGTTTAAACTCCAAATAAAGAGCATAGCATAAACCATTTCCCAACATCATAAAGCTATATAAACATTCCGTTTTACAAAAATACAGTTACATGGATCTTAGATTTTATAAAATGAGATTTTATTTTGATTATTTGTCTCGTTATAATTATTTATTTATTTTATTTTATCTTTTCCTCGAGTTTTTAATTTCAAATTTCACGAATTAGCCGAAAAAAAGCACCACTCACTACAGTTAATAAACTAACTACTTTAGAATGTATGAAATATGATAAAAGCTTTCTTTTTAATAAGAATGGCCTTTTTTATCTTGTATTTTCTTGAAATTTAATATCTCCTTAATATAATAAACAATTCTTAGATAATGCAAACAAACTTTTATTTTAAAATAATAAATAGTAAAAGGTAAATCAGTTATCGCTTTTAATTTATTACAAGAAAAAAACAATTTTGATTAAAAAGTTATAATCAAAATTATCACTGAATTCTTTGATTATATAAGTATGCAATTATAGGAGCATGTGACTATATACATGCAAATGCTAACGAGTGCATATTTAAATATGTAATCATTTGGAAATAGCGTTCAATATATGTTGAACTATTTCCATCATTTAACATTAATTACAAAATGTCTTTATAAAAATTTAAAAGTTTATTCAAGCTTCAAATACATTCAACTCTTATAAATAGCAGACATATTACTATATAACACGTTTTGAGTTAAACCCACTAAACATCACATGATAACCATTTCTTATGCTTACACAAGCTGTTAATAACAGTAGCACACCCTCCATACCTTAGTGCCATCCAGTACAAGCCTTCTTAATCAATGAATGCAAAAAGATTTATGCATAAAGTCCCTATCTAGTGCCTAGTTATCCAATATCTCCAGACTAGTTTCTATCATGTGACCTTCATTGTGGGGATACTTAGATTTAAGAGGAGTGCACCTAGATTTTAGGATCTAATGCAACCCTCCACCAGCCACCTTTTACCTATTTGGTTAACTATAAGACTAGGAGTCCAAAATGGAAACAATAATGTTTTCAACCCAAATTCATTTGCTTGTGTAGTTATACAGATCTGAACTCAGTTCAGCATCTATTCATTTTGGTGTCTTTGATTCTTTAATAACCACAGTCATCATAATTCTATTAGGCAGGATTGGTATTAAACCACTAAACATCACATATATAAGCATTTCTTATCTAAGCTGTTAATAGAATGACAATCCATACAATAGGTCATGGTAATCAATGGATGCTGAAGGTTTGAAGTCACTAAATAGAGATTTTATGCACAAACCTTGTTGCATCCATTGAATAATATGGGTTGCACCGAGTGGTACTACTGTATGGAAAGTTTGTCAATGTTTTGAGTTGTTTTATTCTCCTCCCTTTTTCAAGTGCTACTGGTTTGACCAGTGACTGGATTATCTATGACATTGTTAGAATTGTCACTGGTTAGGCCAGCAACAGCAGAAAGAGAATAATAGTATCACTTGAAATCTTGGGCTATATTCTATTACTAACAGTTCAACAAACTTTTAAGTGAAATATTCAGTTACCATACATTAATGTATAAGTGATTAATGGAATAAACTATTCTTCCCCTTCAGGCTATGGATAGATAACACTGTTGGTAAAGGGTCAAGAACAGAATACATCTAACTATTCTTTAGCTTTTAATGTTTATAAAATTACCTTTGCCAGCAATGATGGAAAGAAATAGAAAACTCAATAAATCATTCAGATAAAAACATGGCATTAATAATTAATAAATGAAATAAAAAGCAGGCATTAAAAATCATTAATTGTTCATCATAAGTGCAAAGTAATCATATTAAAATTTTCTTTTTCCAAGATGCTAAGAAACTTACTTCTTTGGTTAAACCAATTCATTTGACATATAGTGAGCAGAAATATAAGCAAATTATATAGAAAACTGGAAAAAATCTCATTTTTAAATAGCCCATATGGAGTACAGACATTACTCATCAGAATTGCCAGTTGATGACTGAAAATATTGGGTGCATTTTCCATTATCCTTCACTGACCAATAGTGCATGATAAAAATTAGTCAAATAGTTTTATTGTTTGAGAGTTTATAAGAAATATGAGTACTGTAAGTGCCAGTGCTGAAATTGATCCAAGGACTTCATACTTCAGGAATTGACACTCTATCAAGGTACTAAACCATACATGGCAAAGTGGCTAATTAACAATGTTAACTAGAGATGAATTATTTGGAAGCAAATCCCAAATATATTGATAAAATTTTGTTCACAAATTTATAAATATATCATTACATGGTAAACTGAACTCATTGAGAAATAATGAAAAAATAGTAGTCATGAAGGTTGATAATTGGTGGGTATAAGAATGTATTTTTCCACTTTTGTTTTACACTTTTGTAATGAATAATCAGATACTCTTTATCAACCAATGGTTTAAGTACTAGCGAACAAATCTCAAGTTTGTTAGTATAATTTTCAGCCTTGATATCCACGTAGGGACTAAAGACATTTGTAATAGCTTCTCCACAGAAGTGCCTTAAAATGCTTATGTGACAACCAATAAGATGTAATAGTGACTGCACGTGAAACTCTCAATTTCAAGAACACAAGCTAGAACACAGTGAGTCCCATTTTTTTCTCATGTTCTAGCTTGTGTTCTTGAATTGAGAGTTCCACATGCAATCATTATTACATCTGATTGGCTGTCACATAAGCATTTTAAGGCACTTCTGTCAAAGGTTTTAGCCTTTCACATTATTATTAGATCATCTGCTAGTGCTTAATAAATTTAATAGCTTCTCATAAAAAATAATGAAATAGGGAGTAGTAGCTATCAAGATCACCAATTGGTAAGAATAAAATTTGAGTATTTATTTTTTACTCCTTTAATCTCTAGTTATGAATAACCAGAAATTCATTTACTAATAGTAATTGATTTGTGTGATTAATTATAGACCACATATGAGAATAAAAACAGTACATGGCCTAAAATATTCCACTATAGGGTAAATGTGGCTTCATCAGTCTCTTGTAGAGAGAAAGTAGAGGGCAATAATTATCATAATTGACAATTGATAGGTGTAAAAATTTGAGTTGTTGTTTATGCTTCTTTTAATCTATAACTGTGAAAAATCAGATCACTTTTACCTTACCAATAATTAACAGTTATTAGAGTTGCCTATGGAATATCTACCAAGAAAAAAAGACTGTAAATAATTTCCAACTTTAGTCAGTTCTTGGCTTTTGAATAATCCACTAAAGAGAAATAGTCTCTCACAGAAAAATAATGAAGTAGATAGCAACAGTCATCAATATTAGTAATTGATGAGCATAAGAATTTGTGTATTTATTCATTCTTGTTTTAATATTTGTGAATAACAAGATATTTATTTACCAACCAATAATGGAATTAGTGAGACTGAGTGTAGGCTAGATATCTGAGAGAAAATCTCAAACCAATTGAAAAAAAAGTCTGTAAATATAGAAGGTAGATATGTCAGCATTTTATCATAAGGTTCATTTTAGAAATAAAAAAAATATATAAAAAATCAAATTTTTATTATTTTTTATTTTGAGAAAACAAATGAATATTATGTGATTTAATTCACTAAAATTATTTTCCGAGATTAAGAAATTTATGAAAAGCTACATTAGAAAATGTCAGGTCTCAAAATAAATAACTGGTTGCTTGAAAAGGGCATATGACATTTGGACAACTTTAATAGCCAAAGAATAAGAGGTGTATCTATAAAATATTATGCCATCCCATACAGAAATGTTTATAAGAATATAAGACAATAGTAGCTTCAGAGATCATGTGATATTTGAGTTTCAGGTTTGATAACATGTGTTTCAATCCAGAAAGCTATAACTCTCAAGTGTATCTTTCTGCCACTGCATTAAACTATATAAAATATTAATAATCAAATGTTAGTTGCTTAGGAGATCATGTGACATTTGAGCTGCAGAAGTAACACATTAAACTTCAATCTGGAAAGATTTAACTTTCAAGTCTTTTATTCTGTCACTCCATTAAACTTAGCATAACAATAACTAATATTTAGTTGATCAGGAAGTTACATGATGTCTTAGTATAAAAATTGATACATTGGGCATCTTCCTAAAAAGCTATAGTTATCTTTTGATCACTTCACTAAACTGTACAAGGAAATAATAATCAATGACTGCTTACTTACTCAAGAGAATGTGATGTTTAAACATCCAGCAAGCTTTAGCTCTAAAATCTGTTTTCTGTCACTGCAGTAAAATTGTACAAAGTTGTGCTTGGGGGTCATGTGATGTTTAAGGATCAGAAGAATTGGTTGAGCTTCAATCCATTAAGTTTTTGCTCTAAAGTCTGTATTTTTACTATTACACTAAACTGTATAAGGCAATAATAATCAATTGCTCAGAAGATCATATGATGTTTGAACACTAAAAATAGCAGACTGAGCTTTGATTTGGAAAGCTTTTGATCTCAAGTATGTTTTTCTAATACTGCACTAAAGAATATAAGTGAATAAAAATCAAAATAACCAGAAGTGGTGAGTTGGGTTTCAATCTAGGAACCTTCAGCTCTCATGTTTTTATCAACCTACTATGGAAAAAAATTCTATTGGTAAATGGCATTTGTGATAATGATTAAGAAAAAACATTAATAATATGGGATTAATTAAATTCAAATGCAACTGTTTTGTGTCATTAGGAAGAAAATGGTTTCTTTTATGTGTTTTCTTATAAAAATATCCAAAAATCTCTATTAAACTTACAGCTGAAATACTGTTGTAATAATGCTCAGAAATATCAAAGCAACCTTGGAAAGAAATGTTTCAAAATTTAATGAAATGCACATATACATGGAAAAACATATTCAATATATCTCATTTTCCCTTATTCAGTGCATTTGGTGTGAAATTTTCTTTTGGACATCAGGGATAATAACAAACACTATCTAACATAAATGTTAAGCATATATATATATTATGAAACATTTTTTTAGAAATAACCGTGTTTAATAAAATAAAACTAAATAAAGATATTGATGTATATCAACAATAAAAACAATAAATTTAATTTCATAAAACATCTTATTTTAACATATATATATATATATACACACACAAACTATTTTATCTAAATTTTTAATATATATATTTATTTATTTATACACACATTCACATATATATATATATACACAAACTATTTTATCTAAATTTTTAATATATATATTTATTTATTTATACACACATTCACAACACCTATGGTTTCTAGTTTTTTAAAATCGACACATGAAGACGTCAACAAAAATAAGAAACAAAAAATAAAATTATAGAGTTATGAAAAAGGTAATATAGTAATAAATAGAGAGAGACAAAAACCCCACATGAATGCATGCACAAGCTGAGAAATTGACTCATTGAAAAATATGCTATGGTACTCTAATAGGTAGGCACACTAATGGAATTTGTGAATTCAAATTTATAAATTTTTAACTTTTCATTTTAATTCTTTTTCAAACCATTATTTGAGTTTTGAAATTTGAAAGTAAAATTTATTATAAGTACAAAAAAGACATTAACATCTTTAAAATTATGCAGTGACACAAATTAAAGTAAAGTAATTTGTAAGATGTAGTTTTAAGTAAAAACAATAAATTTAGTTACATTAGCAACAATTTTAAAAATTAGAGAAAAATAAATAAATCAAATTCTCCCTACAATGTCTAAAGTAAATTTAATTTGTGAACATGGAATATAGCATTTTGTAAAATAAAAAATCGTGAATTCCTTTTTTTTAATAATAACAAAATAAATAATTGAATAGTTTTACTGGTTGGAAGTTTATAAAAAAAAGTATGTGCTAGAATTGACAGAGCTCAGCCATGATCCATGAACTTTGAACTTCAAAATCTATCACTCTACCACTGCATTAAACCACACAGAGGAAAGAGTGACAACAGCAATAGTAGTAATGATAGTAATAGTAGTAGTAGTAGTAGTGGTAATAATATCAACAACTGATAGTTAATTATTAGAGAATTCATAAAAAGTTCAAGTGCAGGAAGTGATTAAGTGGAGCTGCAATCCATGAATCTTGAGACCTAAAATCTATGACCTTGAGGTCCAGAATCCATGACCTTGAACTCCAGAGTCAGTTACTTTACCACCGTATTAAACAATTCAGGGTAAAAATAAACATTTTAAAAAACTGAAATATTTATATAATAAAATTATAAAAAATAATAATTTTAAAATAATATTTTTTTTAAAAAAAATCATCTATTTTTATGCTTGAATCATTTATATATGAACATTTATTACCTTTTCGATGCTCCTGATATTTTGATATTCATTAGGGTCAATTTCGATGCTCCTGATATTTTGATATTCATTAGGGTCAATTTTAGGAATGATTACATGAATTTATTACAAATTTATTAAATGATTGAAACATTAAAAAACAGATATTATATCTTGTTAATAAACAGAAATATTATTAATTTAAAATGCAATTATCTATAAGAATTTTGAAAATTTTAATTTTTATGAATGTTGCTAAAATATTTTCTTTTTTTGATTTTTCAGACATATAATAGTGCATCTTTACTAAATTTATATTATTTACTCTCTTGGTTAAGACTGTATAAATAGTTGAAACATTCAAATCTGAAAATGATATTAAAATTTTATTTATATATGATTGATTGAAAAGTAATATATAGTTTTTAAAGAGAATAGAATTTTTAGATAAGAAATATTTTAATAAAAAACAATCAAATTTTATATATATATAAATGTTGGTATATATTAATATATAAGATTTTTTGGCTTTAAATTATTCAAAAATAAATTTGGAATCGTAAAATGATAAATAGTCAAATTCTATTGAAAATAGGTAAAAATATATATATATATAATTTTTTCAGTTATCTTTAGATAATTTAAGAGAAAAAACAAAATGGCTATACAGTGAAAATATCTAACTCAATCTCTGGTTCCAGGGATTTTTTGGGATTTGTGAAATTTTTGGATTTATTCTGATTGTAAAACCAAATTCTGCTAAAATAAGAATATTAACAAGCAACTTACTGTGTTTAAGTTTATTAGCAGAGGATAAGTAAGTGGTCAAAATGTAGATTATTGAAAGTTTTGATGTGGTCAATTAGCAGTATGTGGATGTGAATCAAGAAAGAACAAAACATAATGCTTTTGAAATAAAGTGTTATAGAAGGATGTTTGCAATGCATTGGACAGCTAAACAATTAATGAATAGGGTTTAGAGGAAATAGATACACAAAGCAACTATTGGAGATGGTAAAAAAATGGCAATTGCAACTTGAAAAGAATGTCATGTTTTAAGGCTGTCGTGGATGGATAGTATTATGGAAATGGATGGAATTGACAATTTTGTAATTATGCAGGAAGTAGAGTAAATAATGATCAGGAGTCAGTTTGTTCACACTGTTGCCCATCGTTAAATCAACATATCATTGAATAATGTTAAGTTTATAAATATTTGCTGAATATTGTTTATTCCTTAATTTTGTTTATAATTGCATGCACAAAGTAATTTATTTATATAAATAAACTTTAAGAGATATCAATTTGAATCATCATAACATTTTTATTTAATTTGATAAGTTTTAAATCATCTTTAAAATATTGGTTGGATAAGATAAATTTTTTTAGGAATATACATTCAAATTAATGAAATTTTATTTGCAACATTGTTTTGGATTAGATGTTGATCTTTTTTATTTATAATTAAGAAACGGTGTAATGGTTAAAGTTTGTGATAGTGACATTTTACTGGTACTTATTTGTTGAAATACTTTTATCATCTAGAAGTCAAGTGTTGGTGGTCAAGAGGTCAGCACAGCTGCCTTACAAGAAGTTGTTCCGGGTTAGCGGATTCGCATCCCGGCCGATGCTATGACACATGAAAAAAACTAATTCTAGAATTTAGATGATTAGTTGTTAAATGTCTTTATCATTCTTTATTTAAAGTTTTTAAATACAGTCAACTATCAGTAATAGTATATAGAATAATATATGACACAACATTTCACGTAGTCTTTTCTCTTCCTTAGATGTTGATGATTCGAACATTATTAGCATGGAAATAAAGTATGATACTTTTAGATTTGTGATAGTTAGTTAAAGCATCGCTTTAAATTCACTATTTACAAATCTAATAATCCCAAATTTCTTTTTAATGTTTACGTGGCCACTGGTCAGGACAGCAAAATCAGAAGAAAAAAGAAGAATGATACTATTTATAATTTGTGTTATATGTTAAAACCTGTGTGCTGCTACCAACAATCGAATGTATTTGAAAAGTTGAACTAAAAGCTGATTTTTTTTAAAAGACATTTAACATTTCATTCTAGCTAATGAAAATAGTTCAACATGTAATTACAAATACAGATATGCTTTCTGAATTTATCTGCAGATAATTTAAAAATGAAAGAGAAAAAGATTATATTTTAAAACTACGGTTAACTTCATATTTTATAGCGCCAGGTGTGAAATATAAATGTTGATCTTTTTGTTTTAAAATCAAGCAAAAGAAAATGATTTTAAAATAGTGTAAGGATTTTAAAGCTTAGGAGATTACAAATGTTTAAATAAAATTCTGTTCATACACATATTCATACAAAAAGAACAAGTTTATAATTTTTAGGCTGAGTTTGAAATGCGGCATCAAATCTAATAGAAGTAAATATCATCATCATTGCAATTTTCAAATCTTATTCATCTATTTCAGGATAAAAGTCTTTCTTAGTTCAGCCCATACTTTTTGATCTCCAGATCATCCCTGATACTTTCTTACTTCATCTACCCATCTCACGTGTAGTCTCTTTCTAGGTCTTTTATACTCTCGTGGAATCCAACTTAAGATTTTAACTCAATCTATGATCATCTCTTCTAGAAATACTTCCATCCCAACCCCACTTCAGTCTCTTAATTCATTCAATGATGTAACACCTGTTTGTTTTCTTACCCATGTATCTCATTTTCAATCCTTTTTTGTTACTCCTAACATGCATCTCTTCATACTTTTTTGAGTGGTCTAAAGTCTCTGTATTGCCATTCTGTTAAGCTTCCAAATCTCAAATCCATAAGTAAGAATTGGTAAAACACATTTATTAAAAAACATTCCTTTTCAAACACAGGTATATTTCCTTTTAATATTAAGTAATTTCAACCAAAATACTCCAAACAAGTCTAATTCTATGATTAATTTTATCTATTGTATTTCCATCTGTAATAACAATCTCACAAAGGTATTAACTTCTTATAACTCATCATTATCAATCTTCATTTTCATCTTAGTCTTTTTAACATTTACCCTTTAGTTCTACCTTCTTACTTTCATCTGAAAACTCTTCCAACATTTCCTAAAGCTCTAAAGCATTATTTGTAAAAACAAGTACATCAACTGCAAAATCTAGATGACATAAATAATCTCTATTTATTTTTATTCCTTTACCTTTCCATTTTAATCTACAAAATACTTCTTGCAGCACTGCTGTAAAAGGTTTTGGGGACTTGGAGTCACCATATTGTACACCCTTCTGAATGTTAATTTTCTTAATGTCATTAGGTAATGTAATTGTTGCTCTTGTGTTTTTATAAACATTTTTCAGAATGTACCAATATCCTAGGTTTATGTATTAATCACTGAAGAAATGCATATACAAATTACTTTTTGTAATTTATAAATGCAAAGCATAATGGCAACCCATGTTCATTAGTCCTTTCTATAATTTCTCACAATACTAGAATATAATCCACTGTATTAAAAATACTTTTAAATCTAGTTTATTATTTTGGTTGGTTAAAATCCAAAGTTCACTGTAGATGAGTTGAAATTATCTTGGTAACAATTTTGCACAGAAATGGTGAAAGACTGATAAGTCTGTAATTTCTAATCACCTTTTTTAAATATTAATATTATTATTGTATTCTTCCAACCATTTGGTACATCATTATCACTTAGACATTTGGTATATAACTTTTCACCAAAATTTTCTATTTCTACAACTGCTTCTTTTTAAATATCAATTATAATTCTACCTTTATCTGGAGATTTTCCTTTCTTTATAAATTTAATTACTGTCTCACTTCTTTATTTAAAATCCTGGACAACTCAAAAGGAATAGTAGTCCTATGATGTACTTTTCATTGTTCTTTAAATACTATATAATTCTTTGATAGAACTCTTCTAGACATTTGATGATGTCATCTCTCTTTATAGTAATAATTACATCTTTTGTTTATTGCAGAAAAAAGTGTTCAATCAATACCAAAATTTTGTTTTACACTCTTGAGACTTTTATTCCCTTCTATAGCTTTTCTTGCTAGTTCACAATTATACTTTTTTGTATTACTTTCAACTCTTTTTTACATCATTTTACAAAATTCTAAATATTCAATTCTTCTTAATACATTATTTTTATACACATTTCATATTCCTTTTTTTTTTCATAAATTCTCTAATCTCAATAAAACTTTTACTGGTAAATTGCTGCTTTTTTGTACCAGATATTGTTATTGCAGTTTTAAAAAGTATGTCAGTTATCTTCCTATTGATTTTGTTCAAATCTGAAACATGTTCAAAATCTATTAATACTTAAAAACGATTTGCAAATTCAAATTTAAATTCATTGAAATGTTTCTGAATATTAGGAATATCAACTGTGAATATTTTTTTTCTTAATAAATTTTGTCTCTCTAGTTTTGCATTAACATGTATCTTACATCTCGCTAATCGATGATCATTTCTTGTGTTGAATTTATTAAGAGCATTACAATCTTGAAATACATATTTTCTGTTAGTCAAAATATAATCCAATTCTGCTGCATCTTCATTTGGATTCTCAATGTGCATTTCCATTTAGCATTTTTCTGAAAAAAAAAATTATATTATAAAGATTTCTTTTTCTGAAAACTTAACAAATCTATGTCACTCATTTCTATCACCATGACCAAATTTCCCTATAGTTCTTTCATCTTTCAAAGGTTTACAATCCTAGCATTGAAGTCTTCCATGACAATTTTAAAATGTTGTTTGATCTGGTCAAAAGTTTTTTGTATATACATATAAGCATCCTCTACTACTTCATCACTACGAAAACTTATTGAGGCATAAACCTGCATTATCTGCATTTGGTACCTACCATTATGAAAATGTCAATTAAAAAATGCATTAATATTGTTGTTCTCATTGTCTTGGTACCAAATTTATTAATAATATTATTTATTCTTTTTCAGTTGATGAAGTTTTCAATGATAACAATTAATTGAGTTAGGATTGCAGAAAGGTAATCTTTATTAGCCTTAATATTCTCATTATATTTACTGGTAACACAAACTAAAACAGAAAACATTTAGCAAATTTAGTCAAAATATTTAGTCCAAATTAATTAATGTAAGGTCCTGAATGGTTTGGAGCAATAATAGAATGACAGACACTGAAGCTCAAGGTCCATTATGACCCGGTTTTGTCATTTCTGGTTCTCATACTTCTTAGAACTCTCAAGCAGTAAACGATTTGATTTTCAGCTTTTTACTGACCAAATTCCATAATGAAGTTTAAATATTGCAAACTTTGATTTTTATATATGTGATCTTCAATTTGAATAATATTTATGTTAAAAAAAACTAATTTTTAATAAACTTAATATAAAAGTTGCAAATTTATTTAAGGAAATAAAAAAACCAAGCTTACTTTGTATGTTAGTATAATGTATTTTTTTCTCATTGAAATAAGTTTAAATCCTTCTAAAAACATCATATAATTATAAAAATAAATATATTTTAAATTTATAAAATAAAAGCATCTTTCAAATTATTCAAAATATATAAAAACTATAAAATTACTTTTATACTTTATTTCTGCTTGATAGATGAAATATAAACAAATTCATTTTGTACAAACTAAGTTTTGCAATTTAACCTTGAACTACGGAATAATTCTTGCCATCTACATATCAAATTAAAACTAAAATATACAATCTATACTCATCATTTGGAAGTATTTATTACAACATTACAAGTACCAATATACAGATCATTCAAAAGGCAAAATTTGTAAATTTAATCAATTTTATGGCATAGAGATCATTTCTTAAATCTCAGAGCAGGGTATGTGATCATGTTTGTTAATAGTATTTCATTGGATTACAATGAAAGTACAGTATATACATTTTATTCTTCATGTAAGTTATCCTTTTCTAATTTTGATATGGTATAGTATTTCACATAATAAAATTTTATTAAGCATAAAGTTAAAAGTTTTACAAAATTTAAGAAAACTTATAAAGTATCTTTTTAAGTGATAAAAGTTATCAATTTAGTAGTGGCAGAAAAAAAAATATTGAACATTCTTACATTGCATCAGAAAGTTTAAAGTGTAAAAATGTTAACTGAGACTCTTAAATAGATGACTGCAAGAAGGAATGACTGTATACATTCCAAAACCAATAAATGATTTAGAAACATCAAAAAGTGGTATTATTTCCCCAAAATATGAAAAAAGTTCTTAAAGAAAAAGTATTCATTATATTTAAAAAAATAATGATATGGACAGTGAGTTTTTTAATATTTTAATTTTTGAGTTGATGTGAATAAGTAAACACATAAGCAGTAAATATATATGTAAATGTACTTCCTCAAATAATTAAGCAAGTAAAAAGTGATTGTAAACATCATGCATTTTGTAAAAAAACTTACTACTATTACTACTACTATTAATTATAATAATATTTAAAAACAAAAAAATATGTTTAAAAATGTGATTGCTAAAATATATTACTTTCATATTTTTAAACATAATATTTTGTTTTATTTTGATATTTTACAAAAATGTATGAATTCCTTTTTGATTATTTTTTCATTTCCTTAATTGGCATCTGTGATGAGATATTATACAGTATGGCTTCTCTATAAACGTCAGGAATCTCTCAGTCATTATGCCCAGAGAAACCTGTTACCCATCTTATCTTCTTTTTCCATTCCCAACCCTAAGTATTTCCCATATTCTTCTCTATATTTCTCCATTCCATTTTCACAACATCATCTGTATCTACTCTATAGTTTTTATATCTAGATACCCATTATTTCTTTCCAAATCCAGCATAAAAGCCAAGAACCCACTTTCTGTATAACCACTTTGTTTATATTTATTCTCCCACAACTTCATAATTTATATCTTTCTGCTTGTAAGTATTTACATTCAATTAGTAGGTGTCTAATATTTTTGATGCCTTCCTTACATAATTTACAGATTAAATCACACATATTTCTCTATTTATATGTATATTCTCTTGTTGCTAAAAATACTGTTCAAGCCTTAAACAATAAACTACTTTCCTTGCTATTATCATAATAAATTAACAGCCAATATACTGTTATATAAATTGAAACTGTTTTTATTTTAGTTCTACATCTCTCCAACTTCCTTTTTTATTAATGCATCTATTCTTCTATCCCATTCTTTGCCAGTGTAACACTCAACAATTCTTCTGACATAACCATCCCATCTTTTGTACAATTATACTTGATATAAAGTCTTTATTCAAATCTTCTGCATACCATACTATGTTTCTCACCCATCTT
Source organism: Epiperipatus broadwayi (assembly GCA_028023455.1). Taxonomy (NCBI): domain Eukaryota; kingdom Metazoa; phylum Onychophora; class Udeonychophora; order Euonychophora; family Peripatidae; genus Epiperipatus; species Epiperipatus broadwayi. The sequence continues at coordinate 52,747 of JAQFVV010001172.1, forward strand.
GTTACCTGTCCTTTACTCACAACCCAATTAAATACTGTTTTAGCTATTCTCCTACTATCCATAAATTTGAAATCTACCAAAAATTTTCATTTTGCTGTTTACATCTTTATGTAATGTGATACACTATAGCTTCTCTTTTATCAGAGTCAGAAAATTACTCAGCCACTATGCCCAGAAAACTCCATTAACCAATTTACTTTCTTTTTCCATCACCTACCCTAAGCTTTTATCATATTCTTCTCTATCCTGCTTCATCTCATTTCCATAACATCATTTTTGTTCACTCTATGGGCTTTATATTTAGATATCCTTTATCTTTTTCCAAACCCAGTATAAAAAAACCAAGAACCCATGTTCTGTATAATAACATTGTTCATATTTATTCTTCCATAACTTTATTATTTGTACCATTTCTTCTTCTAAGCATTTACATTCAATTATCAGATGCCTAATATTTTTCATGCCTTCTTTACATAACTTGCAGACTAATTCAACCACATTTGTCCATTTATGGGTATATTTCTTTGTTGCTAATGATAATGTTCAAGCTTTAAACAGTAAACTACTTTCCTTGCTATTATCATAAATTAAATCACACCCAATATTCTGTTTACTTCTCTATATCTTTAAACTCTTTTTACTCTCTATACTACTTCTCCAGCTCCATCTTTTTTATTAATGCATCTATTCATCTATCCAACATTTTGCACTATAACACTCAACAATCCTCCTAACACAATAATCCCATCTTTTGTACAAGTATACTGAAATAAAGTCTTTATCCAAAATTTTCTGCATACCATACTACCTTTCTCACCCATCTTGTTGCCTGTCCTTTATCATAACGCAATTAAATACTATTTTGGCTATTCTGTTACTATCCATAAATTGCAATTTACTGAACATTTTCATTTTGCATCTCTCATATAAAAACTTAACCATCCCATTTCTCCTTGAATTGTCTCCTTTGCAATCCATACATCTCCATTTAATGCATGTCTTCCTATTTTTTCTACACTTTTTATAAGTAATCTAACACTCCTTTACTAACACATAACACATCATTACCATAAGTTAACTCTTCTATTGCCACTCTCTTCCATATAATTCTTGCTACATCATATTTATTATATGAAAACACTTAATTTCTTTATCAGTCCCCTTCTTTTCTTTGCTTCTTTTATTGATTTTTTCTTTCATCCATCCAAGTAATTCCTCTGATTACTTAAGACGAGTTCCAAATAGTTATACCTATTCACCACATTTTAATTTTATATCCTCCAATAAAAATTCTTTCTATTCTCTTTCCCTGGCATTTATCACCACTACTTTTGATTTTTCTTCACTAAACTTAATTCCCCATCTCTTTATCCACCCTTGCGCATGTATTCAGCATGACTTCCATATCTTCCCTATTTTCTACGCACAAGAACAACAGCAAATAAAATACCTGATAATGTATACACTCATTTGCCATCTAATAGTCGTATATCTATACCTCTTCATAATCTTTCTGTTGTCCTCTTTTCTCTCAAATATAACAAAAAAATATTCTGCTATGTGGTGTTGTGGCTCCGTCTTGTATAGAAAATAATCTATACTAGTATCCATGTGATTTACTGGATCTTTAACTATATACATATGATGCTATCATTTATTAATAATGTTTTGTTTTCTTATCAATGCCACTTTTATATATATTTAAAAAATATTTACTATTAATTAAAAAAACTTCTTTTTCAATGGGATAAACACTGACTGATTTGAAAGTAATTAATTATTCAGAACAATTAACGCGACAAATTAAGGAACATTTTCAAAGTAATTGACTTAAAGCTTTTGACTAAATTACATTTTAATAAACAGCTAACAAGCATTTAATTATTTAAATTGGATAAAATACCTAGCAGAATTTTGTATGATGAGATAGCTTTTATATTCATTAAGAAAATAACAGTTTATTCTCTAAACAGTCTTTGATTATTAAAAAACCTTGTTTACATTTGTGACAAAAGAAAAATTCGTATGCACAAAAATTTAAATAGATTTAAAGAAAATATATATATATTATCTTCATTTTTCAAACATTATCGATATAAGATGTTTTTAATAGATAACTTCTCTATATCATTCATCAACTTTTTTAATTTCATACATCGGTCTGATGAAAAATGCCCTCTGTAATTTGGTGAAGTGGGAAAATGATAGACTTGTAGCTTAAGGTCAATGAATTGCACCCACTTTTGTCATTTCAATATTTAAATTTATGAACCTCTAAACAATAAACTCATTCAATTATTATTTTTTATCTAATGACAACAAAAAATATATATAAGATACAAATGCTAAGAATACACTTTGTAAGAAAGAGACATGGTCAATATAAAAATAAGTGAGCAGAGATTATTGGTATTGAGAATAGATTATTAGAGAAAATCAACAAAAAGATCAAGACTAGAGAAAAAATAATCAAGTGATTTAAAAAATAGCTAGAGAAAAAAGTGATAGAAATCATTTATGTTTTTTATTACTTTTTACAATGCTTTTTATAATCCACTATTGACGTTTTTGATTGCCCTAGCAATCTTCTTCAGAACTTCTGCTTATATTTTCAAATATTATATGGATTTGGCAATGCAATAAGAAAGATAAAGAAAGATAATTAAGATTTGATAATATAAGTAGAAGGTCTGAAGAAGATTGCAGGAGTAATTAAAACCATCAATAGTGAGTTGTAAAAAGCATTGTAAAAAGTAATAAAGAACATAAATGATATTAATATTATATAGATTTGGCAATGCAATGAGAAAGATAAAAAGATTAAACAATGTAATCATTTTATAATAATGAATAAAAACAGAATACCATGGATAATGATTGATGGGGAAGAAGAAGAAAAGAGAAAGACTAAGGATATGATGGATTATTGATTTGATAAACAGCATAGGAAATCATGGTCTGTTTGAGGCAGATGTCATGGATAAAAGAAAGATGGGAAAAGAAAATACAGGTGACTTTTGGTTGAGGATATCCTCAATAACCATAAAATCTTAAGAAGAAAATGTACATCTGTCATAAGAATTCTGTTTCTTACTTTCTCTTAAAATCCATCTTAAATTATTAATTATTCATCAATTTTTATCTTTACTAGCAATTTGTCCAGATCATCTCTTATTTCATTTTTTTTAATTCCAATAATGATTGATTCCTTTTTATTAATTGTTATAAGTTTTTTTTTTATATTTTGTTGCATAGACTATAAATTTTGTCTTTTTTTTTTTTTTTGTTGAGGATTCACATTATAATCTAGATAAACTTCACTTGAAAGTATTTCTTTTTTAATACTAGGGTATTTATTTTATAAAATCATTCATCCAAATTTAATTCAGTGCTCAATTTTGTCTATTTTATTTTTTATATAGTAATGACTCATTAGAGATATATATAGTATTTACGTTTTAATGATTTGAGGCTCATTAAAATTAATGATGCAAGTCTAAAGTTGAAATGCTAGAGCAAATTATATTAAAAGAATGAGAATCAATCACGTATTCCTGATAATGATCAAGAATTCGTACTTAATTGGAGTACTGGGTTACAATATTAACCATTTTTTCTTTATCCAAAGAATATTTTTGTAATGGTCACAATATGATGAGGTGAAGAATTCCCTAATTAAAGACTCAAAAAATGTTGAAATTTTTACTACAATGCAACAATTAATTTACTACAATGCAACAATTAATTCTCCTTTCAGAAGGTCACTAAAAAACAAGTAGCACACAGTTCCTACCTTCTGAGAAAGTGGTGTAATGGAAGAATATTGATCCATCAATGCATAGAGATTTAGGTGTTGCTTTGTTACCTCTAGCTCCACTGAAAATGTATAATAAAAAAAACAAAAAACTTGAAAATAAATCATTACTACCTATCTATTTTTAAAAAGCTATTGAAAAATAGCTCAAGTTCAATATTGATCTTTTTTTTTTGATAGCTTGGTAACATTTCATTTCATCTTTGAAAGTCCACTAGTGTCTCAATCATAAATCTCAGGCTCTTACTAGAATATAGATCACAACACTTTTTCGTACTGAAGTAAATATGAAAACATGTTGATTACACATACTAGTGAGCAACTTATGCATGTGAGTAAAGATTCACACGCTAATAGTATATCCAAAAACATTAAATTACACTTCAATGCTCAATCCCAGTACAAAGTCAATGAAGAGTCAGTCTGTTTTCAATTAACAATTTGTATTTGTGTGCATGTAAATATAAAATAAAAAAGCCACATCTATAGTGTCATCACACTATTTGCTAAATTTTGTGATAACTTTCATAAATCAAATAATGTAAGAAAATGATTGATAAACAAAAACACAACTAAATTTGCATTACAGGCAGCTCTCTACTTTTGTATATTTTACTTTTATACAATTCACTATTTTGAACACATTTCCTATTTTCGATTTTTATCAATATATATATAACAAAATGTGCCTTACTTTCATGTAACCATTCTACTTTTCTTATGATCTAATAATCACTTGTCTCTTTCCACATCTTTGATATTAATCACATCCATTTTCAACATCACAAGTTCAGTCTTCAGCAGAGACATTTTGAATTAGCATGTGCATTGATAAGTTGCATCTTGTCAGTTTGTGTTAGAATATGTTTTATCACTTTATGTACATTTATATTTTGATGAAAAAAGGCACTCTTATTAATTCATAAACACGAGTAAAAAATGATAAAAACAGCACAGTATTGATATGAACAAAAAGAAATCAAGATCTCATAAACTTTAAACGATAGAGATGAATAAGTGAATCTTTTATTCCAATTGATTGTTCATATAATTTAAGCCAATTGGCAATATATTCAATCATGAAAAACAAAAACAAAATTAAGAAATATTTCCAAATTCCTATACTGTCAAGTTAATATTAATTATGCTTTTAATCTTTTTTAATATTATTGGTCTAGATCTTATATGTAGTGTGGCTCTATATATTGTATTTAACCTCATTTTTCCCCCAATTAAAATGAAATTTTAGCTAAAAAATATTTTCAAAGTATGAAAATTTATTATAAATTAAGAATTCTTTGAACTTTTTTTAAAAAATATAAACATATATATATATATGTGTGCATATATTTTGAAAACCCTTTTCTTTGTGTTTTTTTATGTTGCTCTACTTTTTTACATTTCAACTTTCATACACATTTCAAAAACTAATTAGGTATGAAATTAGAGAACTGCCTGTATTGTGAGTGTGAGTATTTAAAGATTTTCTATTAGCTCTTTATTAACATAAGATGTAATCAACAAAGCATCACATGATCTTAACTTAACATAATGCTATTCAGTAGCAAATTCTCTTTCTCTCATTTATGCCTTCCAGTGTAAACTTAGTAATCAGTAGATACTGAATGATAATGTTTAGTAAATTTCTGCTCATTGCTGTCCCATCTAATATGCAGACTAGTTTCTAATTTATGGCTTTCATTAGTAAGAAGCTTTTGGGTCTGGGAGGGAATGCACTTGAAACATTTTAGATCTAAATCATCTTTTTCTTCTAATAGTCATTGTGTTTTAATATCAAGCTATTGCCTCAAATTAAAAAAAAAATATTTTTTTAATCTAAGACAATTTTTTTATAGTCTATACAGATTTTCAATTAGTTCTAAACATATATATGATTGTATTTTTATCTTTTTAATAAATGTAATAATATTTATCCTTTGGCCAGGATTAGTGTAAAACCAACAAAACATTGTATGACCCTATCTTACATAATATTACTCAGTAGAAAATGTTCTCACCAGTTGTGCCACCTAGTGTAAGCTTGAGTAAATAACAGAAGCTTGATGGATAAAGTTTAATAAATCACTATGCATTGCCATAAACTATTTTCTAGTTTATAGCTTTTATCAGTGAGAGGCTTTAGATATTGGACTAGTGAGCCTAGATTTTTAGATCTACTTCATCTTCTGGACGTCATTTTTTAGTCCTTTGTTTTACTACAAACTATTATCACAAAGTGAAAACATCAGTTTGCAATCTAAGCCAATTTGCTTATATTGTTATATAAATATGAAATGAGTTCAGTATTTATATATTTTGGTATCCTTAGTTTTTTAATAAATGTAAGAACCTCTATCCTTTGGACAGAAGTACTTTTTATATGACATAGCACTGGATAGAGATTTATTAAGCTCTACCATCTAGCATTAATTGATTTATCAAGATTACAAGAATTTTCTACTTAACAGTCAAATTCTGATTGGGAAATTATGCCAGTACAAGACTCAAAAGATCAATTTCAAGAAAATCCTCTTCTTTAGCTGTGCCAAATCTCATTACTAACCAAGTGTAAAACATGCTTGAATCTTACTTGTATTAACTATATTTCACTTGGTTTTATTGCAAAGCATAAAAATTAAAGTGCACACATTTATTAAATATGATGTTCTTTATAGATAACAGAAACATATATTATTATATTCTAGATTGATAGAAATTATAATAAATTCCATTTTTATAAATCTTACCATTAATGTACATATATATAAATATATTTGTCCATATATAAAAATATTTTTTTTATAAAATTCACAATTATTGATGTATCACCTTTTATAACTTTATACCCATACACTATATATTTTGTAAGTCTTTTATATTGAAAATCAAAATTATTTTAATTTCTCATCACTTTTCATTTTTATTAAAATTATTCATAGAGAATAAAATAGTGCTGATGTATATTTATTTTTAAAAGATCTCACTTTTGTAAAATAATTTAATTCCTGCTATGGTACACATCTTTTCTCCTTCTAATGTTAGAACAATAAGTGCAGAGTGGGATGATACAAAAAGAAAATATAAAGAGGCTTGGGATATTGCAAGGCATCCTTATTCTATCATAGTAAAGAATCATGTGTACCATTATTGAAAAAATGGAACATCTAATTTGCATACTGAGCTTTATTTACATATTGACCTTTGCTGCTATATACATATTTTTAACACAGTGTGATTTATCACTATGATTCTGGCAGAAATCTGCCAAAAGCTGACTCAGAGCTTTTAAGACTTATTTTAGTGTTATCTTTACATTTTTATATTAACTTGAATAGGACAAATTTAATAGAATTAAATCATAATTGAAATAATTTCTTGCATGGAAGTTCAACAGAATAAACAATGACTTATTAAGAATCATTTATATATTTTTTTTAAAATTATTTTTGGATTATTTTATCTTTATTTTTTCATACTCTTGAATGTTTTTATATTCATACCCATAACTTTTTTTTTTAAAATATATATTACACATTATTTTATTCTTGCTTTTATTTTTTAGATATTAGATATTTTTTAAATTTTAGATTGCCAATAACTAACTGGTTTCCAAGTAAAATTCACTGCATAACAGCCAAAGCATAAGAAATCAACAAAATATCCACAATTTGTGTCAATGCAACCTTTATGCTATCTGTTTTTTAGCTATTAGAGCAGAGAATCCCAAAGTGGGGGCCATAATCCATTTCTGGATTATGAGCTGATTTTAAATGGGTCATGCTAAATATTCAAACATAAAAGTATTTTACATGTTTAATAAAAAAAAATATTACTACAATATGTACTATAACGGTCTGGGTGTGGGTGATCAAAGATAGCAGTCTTACCATATCTTCACTACAGGGCACCACTATGCCATTTGAAACCTAGAAAATGTATAGAGTAGGCAGATACGTGCTGTTAAAAATCCAAATTTTATTTTATTGACCATTTGCCCTTGCCACTAGCTCCAGGAGATGCAGAAACTTAATATAACTTAAAATACATTAATATTTAATAAAATAAACCACTGCCAGTAATAACACACACAAAAAAATTTATTAACAAATACCACAAAAAAATTTATTAACAAACATATATAATATTTATATTTAAAATTGAGGAATAAAATTTATATTTAGATTGTAACATTTATTTTTTAAATTTAAATTACTATTTTAAATAGACCGCACAGATGGACATTTAAATTATATTTTACTTTAGCATGTTGAGTATAGATAAGCTACATAGATTTTTCACTTAAAAACTTATCAAAACATTTATTCAATCTCAGACTAAAAGTTCATAGCCAAACCAACGCCTGCTTCCAGATATATAGTCGCAACCAATGTAATATGAAGATGGTAGCATAAAATCACGCTGACAGGAATGTGCATCTGACAGCGTAATATTATTTGAAGGACATGATCCTTGTCCAGTACAGGAATGTGCATCTGTCTGACGAAGGAATCATGTATATAAATTAATTAAAGAGTGCTACATATGGGGGAGAGCGGTCTTTCTGCCGACTTATAAATCCCAGTCCATATAGCTAGAAGGGGTCTATGGCACAGGAAATATGTCTGCAACCATTGCAACAATATGACTGCCTCTTTGGGGTCATGCATTCAGTTGGGCACGTTGCCCTGTACACCCATATATCCCTCCACAAGCATCATCCTAACTACGAAACAAATAGCATGAAATTAACCCTTTAAAATAAACAAACGAATTTAAACATAGTTATTAATTTTTATCCATGCAGCTATCCATACCCAACTTTAATTTGATACATTTTAATTAACACACAACACAAAAAAAGGAAGAAAAATGGAAATGATTGCTTAAACAGATGCATAAAAAATTACTAATAATTGATTTTAGGCCAGATAATAGTTCTTATTTTCAGCTATTAAATGCAAATTTAGGAAAAGTTCCTGTTAAATAAACACGAGTTCATATGTTACAGATTGAGCAGATTTAGAGATCCATCTTCGTGATCACTTTCGTAGATTTTGTCCTTCTTTGAAATGAAACCACTACTTGCCATTCATTTCGTCAGGAACTGTCATCCAGAGGCCTCAGCTGGTTGTCTGGAAAATTAAATTTATTGCAGACTTCTACATCATGAAATCTGCAACAAAGCTAGTTATAATGGTATATTCATAGTCAGCTCTAAGATAACAATTATAATAATCATTTGGCTTTTATATTTTTATTAGTCTCTTATCATACAATCTTCGGATTGAACGAGCAAGATGTCACTAATCCTCTGGTGTTTCAATTACGATCCATGCTGTCATTTTGTGCTTGCATTGGTCATTTAATTTCTTTTTATTCTCTTACCATTTAATTTATTTTAAGTGCCCCAAGGGCTAGTTTGCTTTAGAACAATCATTTAATTAATAAAACAATTATTTCCATTTTCTAACATTATAGAAATCAACTTTATTTCTATTTTCAAAAATATCAAATCTTTATATCTTTACTTTTTTACAAAAAAAAAAAAAACTTTCAAATACTTTTATTTTTAAAATAGTTTTTAAAGTTTCCCATCTGTGTGATATATATACATTAAACAACTTTCAATTTTCAGTTTTTAAGTTAAGTTTTTTTTCTTTTTAATAAATAAATTTTTATTTACGATCTTTTTATTTTCATTTTAAATAATGTAAAGGCATTTTATATACCGTTACAGTACTAAGTTCATATATCATATTATGCACTTAGTAATTTAAAAATGTATGTATATATTAATTTTAAAAGTATTCGATAAAAAAATTTAAAGTAATAAAATATAACTTTTTTATTCACCTCCCTTTTTTCTTGTTAAAATATATATTTCAAGTGAATGGATTCTGAAAAATTATCATTTTTAAAAACAGGTTTCAACCTACAAAAGTTTGTGAAACCCTGTATTAGAGGTTGTCTTGACAACAGATTGTGGATATTCTATTGGTTTATTAAGCTTTAGTTGTTATAATATATATATATATATATATATATATATATATATATATATATATATATATACACACATACCTAAAGAACAGTGAAGTACATTATTAATTAAAAGACATAGGTCATATATAATGGATTTTTGCTGATGATGGTAGGAGAATAAACATGCAAATATGATTACATTGTGATAATGTACTTAACCAGAAATGCAGGAAAGTTGATGATGAAATAGATACCAATAAATGGATTAGAAGGATTTTTTATTCTACTCCACTTAATTATGATTATATATTTAGAAGGGTGATTCACAATGCAAGAGAACTTACCTGCCAAATATCACAAATCATTTGATTTCATCAATGAATAAAAATATTAGTCATCAATTATATTAATTCAAAGAGTGAAAAATTATTACTCATTATTTTCTAATTCATTGTCAGACAATAAGTTTTTTGAGATTTTACTTCCATTCTGATTTTTTCTGCATTACTGTAGCAAATTTCTTTATCCAATCCCTCCATTTGAGATACAATTTATTTCTGGATCATTTACAGTCTCTTGATATCTGGATTAAAATTTCAAATGTTTATTTATTATTATCTTTTATAAAACTGTATCCAATCTAGCTTTATTTCAGCTTTTTATTTCTTTCAATGATGTTAATATCTTGTTTTCACTCCCAATAATAATATTTTCATTTATCAATGGGTGAGCTGTGGTCTCTTTATTGGTTTTCTAGGAAATACCTGTTTCACATCCATAAATATGCATGAGCAAAATGCATTTATTAAAAATCTTCCTTTTCAAAATGTCGGTATATGTCCTTTCAAAAATGAATATCTTTCCACAAATATCATCTACTAAGTTTATCTCTAGGGTTAATTACATACATTAAATTCCTATATATATTAAAAATACAAATAAGAAATATATAGTTGTTAACTCTGTTTAATTCACACAAACAATATTATTGCTTTTTTAAAAATAGCCATTATACATTACTTTCCTTTTTTGTCTTTATTTTTTTTTTCATTTAATAACACTTCTAATAGTTTACACAGAAGCAAAACTCTCCACACAATAGTACCACTCAATGTAAGCCAGAGTAATCAATGGATGCAGGAAGGTTTGTGCATAAATTCTCTATCTAGTGCCTACTCGTCCAATATTTTCAGACTAGTTTCTAGCATGTGGCTTTTATCAGTGAGAAGTGATAGATCCAAGAACACTACATTTACATTTTAGGATCTAATGCAATTCTTCAGCAGCCACCTTTTACATTATTAGCTAACTATAAAGCTTTGAGTCCAAGGCTCCTCACTGATGAAATCCACAAGCTACAAACTAGTCTGCAGATATTTGATGAGTAGGCAATACAGAAGGATTTTATGCACAAACTCTGGATCCATTGATTATGCAGGCTTGCAATTAGTGGTGCCACTGTATGGAGAGTTTTGCCTCTGCGTAAACAGCTTGTGTAAGCATAATGGTGATCAAGTGATGTTTAGTGGTTTAACTTATAGTAGTTATTGAAATTCTGAAGTATTACTTGAGAAAACAATCACATTTATATAATCTTAAGAAATTTCTATGTATTATTACTTTCTTAGCTTTTTATTTTATTCTTCAAAAATTCTTCCCATAAAATTGGTCTAAAAATTTTTGGAGAGATGGAATCAATCTTAGTATAAACTTTATGAAAATAACTTTCTTGATATTAGCATGCAAACTAATTATGAAATTAATTATTGTAACATCTTATCAACAATATTTACATAGAGGAATTTGAAACCATATCTTAAACACTACTCTTTATCCATCTAATGTCTAGGTTCACTTTGTCAATGACACATTTGCTGTATGGTCAAATGATCAACAACTATTACAAATACATGTAGACAAATATTAATAACATATCATGTTTTATTAAATTCATGATGGAACTGAATTGAATAAAAATTGGCATTCTTAAATCTTGTGGCAGGAGCCATTCATATAAACTTAAAACTGTTGTCTACAGAAAACCCACACATAAAAAAAAAGTTTTAGCATATACATTTAATCATTAGAAATTCAAAAGTTGGAGTTGTACTAATACTATGAAATATACTAAACATTTTTAGTTTGTTCAGAAACCAGTGTCATCGAAAAAGAAGTCTTTTATAAAATATCCTTTCATAAAAAATGATTGTCCATTGATAATCATTAAAAAAACTTTAAAAAGGCCATAACAACAACCAAGAAAATACAGCAAAAAAGAAACAATTATAAGTACTGTAATGTATCTCACATTAGGGATAGCAGACAACCTACAAAAAAAACCTGCAATCATAATATCAAAAAAAATTTCCAAAAGCATAGGACACTGTAAGAGATATTAGCATTTACAAGAATCCAAACTGAAAATGCTGAAAAATGAAAACTATATCTATGAAATACTACATGAATGTGGAAAGAAATATAACAGTAAAACTAATTGGCTCATTGAAAAATAATAGAAATAGTTCACAGTAATGATGAAACTGAAAAAACAAAAAATATAAAGAAATTGGTAATATAGTAATAGCAAATAATTCCATAAGTCAATCTAATGGGATAATTCATAATGCTTAGAAAACACTCATTAACTTTGACATTAAGAAAAAATGAGAAACCAAAACAATCCTCATATATATACGTAATTGTTACTAGCTTTTGCTTTTGACAGAATAGCACAATTAGTTAGTGCATCATATTAAATTCAGTATTCATGAATCTAAAGAACCCAGATTTGATTATATTATCACCTGTCAGATTAGCAATACTTGAAGAGGAGTGAAGAATAATATTCACAACATTGTTATATATATTAAATCATATGTTACTATTACCAGTATATTTATAATGTTTAAAGTTTGAGTCAGTTCTAGATGATGTAAACAATCCAACATATAACCACAAATTTATTAAATGCATTCTTCTCTATTGTCAACAAAATGACACAGAATATTGGGGAGAGGAATATTAAAGACAAAATGTTAGAAGTCACAGGAAAAGTCTTGTGTTTTTACTTTTTGTCTATTTTCTCATTAATTAGTGTTATGGAATTTTTGATGAGTTGTGATTTTCTGTTTGGTAGAATGTCAGCCATTTTGAAATCTGTATTATATATTTATAATTGTAATTAATGATTATTACAAAATATTTAAGTACATGTATATTGTCTATACTAAACTTAATTGAGTTATAAGGAACTTATAATTAGAAGGGACATAATGTGATCATGTGTATCAGTTGTATAAGATGATTATTATAAAAATAAATTATAATTGATTACATTCTATATAAATACATACATTGATCAAAAATTTATATTTATTATATTTATAAATAAATTACTGTTCAAATTTATGAAAGTTATAATTTGATAAGCAAAAATTGAATCAATATATCTGTATTAAAAGTAGATATATAAATAATCAATATGTAAAATAAAGATAAGAAACTAAGAATCTAAAAGTTATATAAAAAAATCATATACTAAAAATCAATATTTAAAAAAATATATAGATCAATGTTAACTAAAAGCATTTAGAAAAACTTACAGCTAAAACGAAAGACACAGCATTAAAAGAGAAGAATAAATAATCAATACAGAGGCCTGCAAAAGCTAGATGTTTTATTCAATGTTTTACATAAAACTTCAATGAAATCAATTTTATTATACTTTTCTAATCTTTGCTTAGATGTAAATAAAAATATGTCACATTTGCATTATATATTTACATGTATAAATTCATTAAAAGCAATCAGCACTTAAGCAATGCCAATATCAATAACAATCAACATTGTTAACCTGTTGTCAAGGCAACCTCCTTTTAATAGTTTTTAATTGGTTGTTTGTTTAGTTACAACATAGATGAAATATTTCTACTTAAATGCATAGAAATTTCCATTACAATTTTAATATTTACATCTAAAAAGTCTAAAAAAATCTACTAATTATTATATACAATTCTTTAAGAAACTACATTATATATTTGAGGACACATTTAAGGAGTTAAGAATTTTCCAGTTTCGTGTATTTAAAATGTCATGTCTGATTTATAATTTTATAGATACTTACAATTAATCCTGAAACCCAAGGTTGGCAACCATGTTTTTTTAATTATACATTTTCAGGGGCACATGCTATAACTGTAATGAATATGTTTTACTTGTTAATATTAAAAAAGTTTATCAATAAATTGATTATAAATTCCTGTTAACTTATTCTATTCACAGAAATAACACAAAACTACCACAACAACATTTTAAATAAAATAAATTTAATAATTTAGACTGCAGTAAATATAATTTTTACAGGGTTTAAAAAACAAAATGTGACTAATGTGGGTTATTCATGTCAGCAGCCTGAAATCTCTAATAGCTTGCAAAAATGCAAAAACTTGCCTTCTTGTTTATGCATTTATAATCAATTTATTGATATTTTTTAACATTAACAAGGATAACATTCATTAGAGTTATGGGATAACTATACCCCAGAAAAGTTATAATTATAAAAGAAACATGGTTGCCAGCTTTGGGTTCTGAGATTATCTATAAGTATCTTTTTGTATAAGGTAAAATGTTAAACTAAATATGAATCCACTTTTGGCTTAAATATGAATCTGACACTAAATATTATTACTAGATGTGATAACAGGTTGCAGTACCAGTTTTTAATTATTTGCTTGGTTTCATCATAAATATTTCTAGTTTAATATATTAAAATTATTATATTTTCGATATTTACATGTATAAAATTTAATTAGAAGGTATTTGAAGTCAGTCTTTTAAGCTTCCTATATCTATTCACTTCATCTTATTCAACTGATATACATGACTACATATATGTGAAAAAGGTAAATGATTTCCAATATACATATTTTGTACTGAACCAGCACTCATCAATTGGTCCAGGTCATTATCTCCCACAAATATATACAATTGCTCAGTTTATATTATGATAGCAAATCTTTTTAATGGATATTAAAAATCTAATGACAAATCACTCAAAACTCTTGTTGAAGCTAATATTATTGTCATATCTATGTCACTCTGACTTCTCACATGTAGGACCTTAATATGTCCATTTAAATATATAAAAGTCTGAGTTTAAACACCTTATAATTACATTTTCAGTATAGACAATAATACTTGTATTTAAATATTAAATATTATTCTGCCCATCCTTTTGTTCTATATATTTAAATGGACATATTAAAGTCCTATACATGAGGGATCAGAGTTTCTTAAAGTCAACATGGGTATGACAATAATATTGGCATCAACAAGGGCATTTAATGTTCCATCATCAGATTTTCAATGATATGAATGACTGAAATATTGGAGGGTGGAGAAGATTGAAGCTTATCCATTAAAATTTGAAGATTTTCTGTTTTAATAAAAACTGAGCACTGATTGTATATATGTGTGGGAGATAATGATCTTGTCCAACTGATGAATGCTAGTTCTGCATGAAATATGTATATTGGAGATCAGCTATTTTTTCACATGTATGTAGTCATGTGTATCAGTGGTATAAGATGGGGTGGGTAGATTAGGAAGCTTAAAAGTCTGAATTCAAATCTCTTCTAAATATGTTAAGTTCAGTAAAAACAATATACTTATATTTAAATATTATGTATAAAGTTTGTAAAAATATGCTAATTATTATATATAAGCCTTCACAGAAAAATATCTAGGAACTGGAGATTTATTCAGTTTTTACATATATAATATTTATTTTTGACTCAAGCTTTTATTTAATCTAGAATCCTAAACCAGAAATAAATTCACTCTTGAGTTGGTTTAAATGTGATTCAGATGAAAAATACTATTAGTAGATGTGATTTCAGCTTGCAATACCAGTTTTTAATTGACTGGTTCCACCACAATTGAAATATTTTACAATAAATAAATGAAAATTGTATTATATAAATAGATAAAAATTAAAATAACTTTTAAATAACCTTCTCCAAGATTGAGATATCTCTAGCACCCCTCTACATAGATAAAATGTTGAACAAAACAGAATTCATATGTTTATCAGGGCTTAATAGTTTCTTTCTTTGTTTGTCTTTAGTTAAAATGAATTATAAATATCTGCTTACAAATGATAATTACATTTCATTTATTTTGTAGCACATGAAAAACATTTTGAACTATTTTTCACATTAAACATACCATACAGAGAATAATAAATAATTTAGGTTGCTCATTCCTATTTTAGTTTATTGAAAGAGAGAGAAGAAAGTACAATAGGATGTGCTATAGTTATACATATTTAAAAAAAATAGATACTTGAACATCGATATCTCAAATGACAAATCATTTGATCATTTTATTTTTATAGGAGAGATGAGATATAGATCGAAGATATACATATATGTGTTTTCTTGAAGGTTTGTGATGATGGTATTTTAGTTGTATTTTTACATTGAATTATTTTCATCATCTAATATAAGTATTGAATGTCTTTAGAAAAATTTAACTTTATATAAATATTCCAAATACATTCATGTCTTACTAACATGTGTGCTATTACTAACAGTTGAATATATTTGGAATATTTAAATAAAGTTAAATTTTTCTAAAGACATTCAGTACTTATAATTATATGATAGAAATAGTTCAATATTAAAATATATACATAGGTGTTGCAAAACATGGAAAATATATTTTTTGAATAAATAAAAAAATGAAAAATAGAAAGTAAATAGGATATACATTTGGAGAATGAAATGGGGAATAGAAAGGAAAAAGAGAAGGAAAAAAAAAGACATATGACTTAGATAATTGATATCTATGAACTTTTAAAAACAATAAGTTTTTTTTATTAAATAAGCTTTATTAATAGCAGATTATATAAAACACTAACCAGATAAAACAAATTCTGAATATCTCACACACTATACAAACTTTCTTTAATTTACACAACCACATAGCCAACAACAAACATAACATTAATATAATCATGTTAGTGTACAATTTTTTTTTCATCAAGATGTAATCACTATATATTATTAATAAATTATTATTGAAATGAAGTATTATAACATACATGTAAGAGAATTTATTTAAATTACATAATATATGATACAAAACATTTGAAAACACAGGCAGTACAATGGTTGTTTGAAGGCAGATGAAAAATAATTCGAATTTGAAGAAAGTAATATCTTATATAGGAGATATGTTTTTTATTTACATGCTAAAATCAGACTTTATCATTTATGTTTATGGAGGATCAGCTATTTCCTGAACCATGCCTTGCTAAATCAACAATTTTTATGTGGCAAAAAAGATGATTATCTATATATCTGTCTGTTCACTTTCCATCTAATTAACTGGCCTATTTATCCACTTATTTATTTAACTAAATATCTACCCATCTACATATTTATCTAATCACATACTCTATCATTTATCCATTATCCATCAATCCATCTACCCATAAAACACTTCAATCTATTGCCTATCTATCAATCTAACTATATACATATTCATCTATATATCCATCTATCCATTCATTCATCAACCTACTCACCTGCTTTTCTGCTGTCTACTTACATAAAGATACAACCACCTTCCCAATTATCCACCTAACTCTCTAGCTGTACATCCATCCATACACCTAGGTATCTACCTATTTATTTTAAAATAATATGCTCTAAATTCAAATTAATTAATCGAATTTTTTAAAAATCTATTCATGTTTTGGAAAAGGATTAAAATAGTATTTTGAGAGATAGATAAATCCAGTAAATACATTTTCAAAGAAAAAAAAACAAACGTGTTTTTAGACTGACAGTAATTAATTAATGTGTAGATTTTTTTTAAAAAAAATTTATTTCCGACTATTTTCAAAAATAACTATCTATAATAAAGTTGATATCAAAACTAGGCATCAATATTAAATTAATTACTTATTTTTGAATTTTTCAACAAGAAGAATTTTATTTACAATTTTTTTAAATTAAAAAATCATAAACAGTAATTTATAAATAGTCTTCGAATTTTATTTCAGAAAGAGAAAAACTTGATACTAGTTAGAAGACAAACTTAGGAGAAATGAAAGTAAACTTTAACAGAGGGGAGAGAGACATTAAAGTAAAACATTTTTAACAATCTTGTGGAAGGTTGCCTAATCCATTACTCTATGATCTTTTCCTTTTTAGCTCAATCCTATCAGAACTATCCATCATCCCAGAATCAGAGCAATCTCTCTCATTAGGAGTGCATTTTGAATCATCCACTTCACTTTTTTAAATAAGATACACATAACACTTATTATAATTTAACTTTCTATAAACATTTTTTAAATAAATTTAAATTTAACTTCATGTATGTATTTCAGTCTTTTATTCCATCATGCATTTCTAAAATCTTTGCTCAAAGACACACAAAAGATGATTCCTAAGATAGTAATTTCATGTTGAACCACCCAGATTACAATCTCTTTCTCATATTTTCATCATTTGTTCAATATTGTGTAGATCGCAAATTATAATACTTGAATTATGAGTGTAAAACTTTCTGCATTTGTAACTTCGACACAAATCACTTTATGTAAATATATTAATGATTATAACTAATCATTTATTAAACTAGAGATTATTGCTAGCCTAAATATACACTTTAATTGACATATATTCTAATAGATAGAGATTGAAAAAGGCATGCTATCATTATAACAGAAGAATATCTATGGAATAAAAAATAATGAAGTTAAAACTGATTGTATATAATTAACATAATTTACAACAACTAAATCTTGAGTTTTGTTAATTGCAAGTAACTGGATGTTGAAAAATATAAAAAAATAAACTGATGCTTTATTTAGATCAATTTAAAGATGTAATTTTAGAGTTCTCTAACTAATAAATCATCTATCTTAAAATAATCACCTTAATGTGATAGAATATAAAAAAACTCATTAACCCATGAAAAAGTGTATTAGTAAAAAATCAAATCTGGTTATTAAAAAATATAACCTCATTCAAGAGTTTGTGACATATATATCATATTTAGATTTACACATGTATCTTAAAAGCTACATTTACAATTTTCAAATAATTTTATGTGGAAAAAAATCCAATTTTATTGTAATAAATTTTTAGTAAAAGAAAAAGGCTTTTATTTTTTATTTCTTAATAATATGCTTTATTTCTGTCAGTATTAGTTCTACTATTTTGCTTATTTTTAAAGTTATCTTTTGTTTGCATGATCTAGAAATTTGTTTTTACACTTTGATATAAATTAACTCAATAATTCTAATATCTAGTGCATTGTGAAATACTCTGATGGTATTACTGTATTTCTATTTTAAATCACTGTCTTAAATTATCTTTAGACTTATTTTGATGATTTTCTATTTATTTTACTACAAAAGTTGGAAATATTGGTTTGAAAACAAATCTGAAGATGTTAGTATTTAATGGAGGAATGCTGAAAAAAATATAGAAAGTTACTGATTAGTAGATTTTTTAAATTTACATTAAAGCAGCCAACACCTAAGCAATACAAATATCAATAGATATCATTAATTTTAATCTGCTATCAAGTCAATCTTCTTTAAACAATAAAGGTGGAAATCCACCTTTATATATGGACAAATATGCTTATATATAGACACTAAAGATTGTTACTTAACTGCAAAGAATGAACATATATAAAAGTGGATACAATTTCTGTAGTCTATTTTTCACTATATCACTAAGTGATTTGTGTCAAAGTTGTGAGGCGAGCATAATGGACACTTATTAAATAAAGTGTAGTAATTGTTATATATATATATATATATATATATATATATATATATATATATATATATATATATATATATACTGAACAATGGTAAAGATATGTATAAAAGTTTGTGGTTTGAGTGAACCAGTGAGTCCTAGCTCAGCATAAAATGTATATCTTGGGCATCATAGATCTTTTTCATGTCTGTGGTCATATATTTATGATTACATTTCTCCACAAGGTGTTAAAAGAATATAAAAACAGTCCCTATCTTGCATAAGAATGGTGTAGTGAAAATTACACTACAGAAATATTATTCATTATTGAATAATCTCTAGGCTAATGAATTACTAATAAAAAATAGTAATATATAAAGGTGGATTCCTAACCTTTATTGTTTAAAGGTTGTCTTGACAACAGGTTGAGTTTGTTGACTATTATTGATAGTAGTATTGTTTAAGTTCTCCACAGAAGTGAGCTGTGATCACAGTATCATATTTAACATTTTAGGTATATGATGGTACTGTGATTGCTACTTTTCTACATTGATTTAAAACATCGTATATGTTAAATTACGATATCTCACAAGCTGCAGCAATTCCTTCTATGAAGCTTCCATTTTTAATGTATTTTTAAAAAAATCCAATAGATATCAGCAGTATATGGACCTTTACAGACCATTGTGAGTGATTGACAGCACTTTCTATTGTTCTGAGAAATCTACGAATGAGGTTACAAATTTGTGATTGACTGATACTTTAGATTGCTTTATGCTGCAGCTAAATGTCACACAAAATGTGATTTTCAGTAATTGTTAATGATTATGATGCAATATTTTTATAAAAGACTTCTTATTAAACCAAATTACATCACTATAGGGGGATCGTCTTTGAAAACATTTTTTTAAAAAAAGACTGCTCTTAGAAAGTATAGCACGTATGTTACAAGAACCAAAAATTGCCATGGAAACAGTCACTTACAGGCTAAAAGAAAATCATTTTTGTAAAAACTGTAAGTTAAATATTTTAATAACAATTAATAATTTATTAAGTTTTAGATTTTTCTTTGTTTCTTTGATGATAACTAATTCTAAATATATCATTTTTTAATAATATAATT
Organism: Epiperipatus broadwayi; assembly: GCA_028023455.1. Classification (NCBI taxonomy): domain Eukaryota; kingdom Metazoa; phylum Onychophora; class Udeonychophora; order Euonychophora; family Peripatidae; genus Epiperipatus; species Epiperipatus broadwayi. The sequence continues at coordinate 73,451 of JAQFVV010001172.1, forward strand.
TTTTAATATCTAATATTTTGGTCTTCAAACTTTTTGAATAAATACTGTGAAGTCAATAACAATGTGTTTCTTTATTATAGGTAAGATTTTTAGTTAGATACTTATTTTCATGATTTTAAAGTATTAATTTTAAATCTTTTTTCATCTTAATTATTAGAAGGCTCAAATATTTATAATCTAACATATAAACTAATTATATAGTATATATAAAAAAAATTGAATTGCACAACAAAAAATCAAACATGGAATCATATTAAAAATAAATCACTATAATCTATTCAAAGTTTTTCCAGGCAGGGTTGACACTAATGTAGTTAAGTGTTGATTGCTTTAATGTATTTACCTATCTAACCTTGAGCATTATTACTTTACTTGATTTTGATGTATAAACATATTTCTAAACTCCCTTTCAAGTGTTATTAACAATGAATGAAAAATTGTTATAATTTCATAATCTATTTAATTATTTATGATTACTTCTTTAATATTTGTATAGATATTATTAATAAAGAAATATATTCATGTTTACACTTACGTTTTAAAAAATACATTTTTTAAAAATATGCTTCACTTTTAAAAATAAAAATTAAGAAATTTCAAAATGATAATTAAAAAGCAACTAAGATTGCTGTGCTCTATCAAATACTGTAGTACAAATGCTGATATTTTAATAATTATAAATGCAATTTTCAATTTTAGAACAAAATTTTCATAATTTTGTGATGACTTAGTATTTATTTGTTTATGTTTAACAAATGAAATTCAATCAAGAAAACAATACCCCCAGACTAATTTCTAGTTTAGGGCCTCATCCGAGAGGAACATTGGATCTGAGAGCTAGAAGCAGTGCTCTCAGATCAAAATTTTTCATGATGAGAGCCCTAAGCTAGAAACTATTCCAGGGATATTGTACAAGTAGGCACTAGATGAGAATTTTATGCACAAACATTCTTATATCCATTGATAACTATGGCACACACTATATGGCACTATTTTATGGAGAGTTTGTCACACTTTTAACAGCTTGTGCAAGCATAGGAAATGGTAATCATGAGGTGTTCAGTGTTCTGATAATGAGCCAATAAGAAAAAAGTAAATGCTTTCATGATGCATTTTATTTTATTATTTTTTCCCTATATCTGGATAGTTCAAATATAATTTTTAGAATGTTTTCATTGTAAACTCAAATTCAATGATTGCTAATTTTCAAAAAATTTGCACAGACAATGCTTGAATAGGATTTAGAACATTGCCCTCTGTTAACAATATTTTTAACAATACTAAAGATGGAACTGCATTCAAACATGCTCCTCAAATAGTTTACAAAATTTCATGCCCATCTCCAGTGTAGAGCAGCATACTATGGGGGGGGGGGTCTTGAGCTACTAGATCTCCAAGAGTCATCCAGCATTCCTATCTTTATAAAAAGGCAAAACAAGACCAGCAATATATATCAATTTTCCTGGAGCATGAGCTTGCTACAGGACACGTTTTCTACTATTAATAATACCATCTGCACAGAGAAGGAAGTTTGTAAGAGAAAGTTTGAGGCATGGATTATCGCAAGAAACCTGAGTTCAAGCAACAGGAAGGAGTTTTGTGTCCCTTTGTCAAAAAAAAAAAATAGAACATCTGACTTTTATAATTTACATTTCTTGTTGCAATAATTTGCATATTTTATAAACTATATATTCAGCCTGTTCCCAGTATTGTTAATTAATTAATTAATTTTGCACTATAATTCTGGTGAGAAGTCACTTAAAATTAATTCATTGCTATTAAGTTAGTATATATTTGGTTTAAAAATATTTTTACATAGTGGCTTGAATCAGCTCAAGTTTTTGGAGTAATTTAATGATTACTAATAATTCAAGTACCATTTATTGATTTATAATATTGAATAAAGATTTTAACATTAAAATGAAATGTTGAATTGTTAACTTAAATTGACACTAGGGCAAAAAAGAAAAATTATTGAAATGAAGAAAAATTAAGGGGTATAACTATAAAGGAATTAAAAAAGAGAGATGGTTCTACATGAGTTAATGTATAATATACAAAAAAGGTTAAATGTATCATAAATACATGTTTGAATGTTCAACTATATCCTTAAAAATATTAAATTACAAATAAAATGCCTTAGCAATTCTTTGCAGTGGGTTCAAAACTCAATGTGTTCTTTCTGACATTCCTGAGACATATGACATCCAGAGTAACTGGTCATTCAATAATTATCACACAAGTCATATATTAATCCAATCACAAATGAAATTTATCCATTATAACCAAAACATTTCTGCAATTTTTGGTAAGATCGCCATATTTGCTTGATAGAAATATAAAAGATGTAATCTAGAGCCAAAATATTTGGACTTTTTTCTAAAGCTAAATCTCAATGCCCTTCCAACAAGCCACTTTCTTGTGATGTATAGAGGTTTTTCATCTTTGGACCCTGTTTGCTCACTCTCATAGGGAGGAAGATACCATATTTCACATTTTCAACGATTGTTCCTCTCTTCAGGGCTGTAGAATATTGATTAATAAAATTTATACACCAAAACATCCAATTATCAACACACTCATAGAAGGTTTTGCTTATGGGGATTTTGCAATTATAAGAAGTGCAACTTTCTTCACTTTCTGTCTATGGTTTGTCAGATGCTTCCTAATCTTCAAGTCTGTTATATCTGATCCAACATTAATTTTTTTACAAAAATTAAAAGATATCAAAGAAAGAGATTTGAAGTTAGCTCCTCACCTAATAGTAAATTCCACATGGAATCTTATTAATATTGGACATTAAGTAATTTAATGGTTTATAAATGTATTGCCAAATTTAATGTTATTTTATAATTTTTTCTTTATTTTAAACATAGTTGAATAAACCTGTTTTTGATAATAGTGCTTAATCTTTATATATATTGCATACGTGAGTACATGTTGCAAAACTTGAAATAATTATTGTATTATTCAATTAATAAAATTAATCTCCAATTTACATTTTTTTTTACTCAGATACTATTTATTGTTTAATAACTTTTACTTTTCTTTATTACTAACTAAGAAGTTGGTGCCAGCCAGATTAATAACAATAAATATTTTTTTTTAAAGATGTTTGAACAATCGAGAGAACATGATAACACAATTTAGATAATTATGTTAACCATGTAAGCTAAGACTTCAAAAAGCTTCTTTGAGTATTAACTTTTTGTTATTGTATAGTTTCCCTTTTGCCTTGAAGATTTGAACTTTTTTCTTTTTAAATATTCTGCTTCTAATTTGAAAGCTTTTCTATACTTTAAAAAGTTTATCAGTAAACCATGCTAAAATTAGACCAAAAAAATACATATATAAAGCAACTAAAACCACTATTTGTCAGCTATTTTTATTCAGTTAAAAAATTCCAGTAATTTCTAAGGATTTATCTTTTTTAAAAAAAAATCTTTAACACAAACAGACGTCAATAGTACGATCTTATTTCTTTTAGTAAAAACAAATAATTGAATAGCTTTATTGCTCTAAATTCATAAAAGTTTCAGCACAAAAGTGCTAGAGTGGGAATCTTTTCGAAAACATTACACACCGGTCTATCACTCTACTAAGGCGGACAAATTACGCAGGGCATTTGTTCTACTGACAATCATAAACAGTAAACCCACTCTGCCTCTTCATATGTTTCCAATATCTCCACCCCCCGGATGAGATGGGCATTTGCGATTAACTTTTATTGTGCTAACAAAAAATAGTGTGTTCGAGCTAATAAATAGTTGAAATACAATTAAAAAATCAAAACATTTATTGTGAATATTTACAATAATAATATATTACTTTTAATGAGATTGCAAAAGCTTAGTGACTCAAAGGAGCACTGTAACTTATTCTAATAATTATAATGCTTTCAATTCATGCCCTGTGAAAGGCCAGATACTACTTTCTGCTAGCAATTTCCCAATCTAAACTTGAATAACTCCTAACCAGATTCTGCAAATACTGGACAACATATGTAATTGTCAGAGGAATTCCAGATCAGAATTGGTAACATTTGTCTCTCTCAAGTGGAGTTTTATAACAGCTCACACTACTCACTGTGAGCAATCAGATTTACTTATGGTTATTTGATTGATCCATTGGTCCCGTGATTACTTGTTTCATTGTTTGAATGTTTTGTATTATGAATCCATACTAGACAACTCTATAATTTGGAAAAGTCCATTAATGGAGATGAATTTAAGATGAATTCACAACAGTCTTTCCCATTTTATTTAAATAATTGTGATTTCAATCTGAAATAAGAATACCCACAGCAGTACAATCCATAACATACATGGACAGGTTTATAAAATGGCAGTCAGAAGAACAATGCAAAATAGGTGTATGAGTAATCTGTGATGTATTTGCTTGAAATTATTATAAATCTTGAATTTTAATAATAAATATATATGCTCTATCTGTTTACCTTATTATTTTATTAATTTTTAATGTCATATAATAAAAAATAATCCAAAAATTTATTACTCAAGAATTTATATGAGTTCAAGCACCAAAAATAACAAAACAATGCCGTGATCCATGTGCCTTGACCTCCAGAGTTTACCAGTCTATCACTCTTCTAAAGTATGCAGGATTTCAATTCCACTATATGATACAAATAACAATGACTTTATTAATTATATTTTTTTCTTATATGAAGTGTATAATTTATGAAAGTGAGGTTGTCAATGTAAGTGAAAAAGATTTGATAATGTTCTAAATTAAAAAAAAAATGGATTCAGGTAGAATGTTAGTAATTAAAGAAGCTTAGTATTCAAAGACTTAATATTATTCAAACAAAATTTGAAATATGATTTTTTATTGTTTTAGCATAGGTTTATAATAAGAGAGTGAAAAGAGATATCTAGTCTTGAAAACTAAAAACTATACATATCTAAAAAAATCCTGGAATACAGTTACAAACTATATAGTAGTGCTACCCAGTGCACACCATAGTAATCAGTTGATGCAAGAAACTTTGTGCATAAAATCACTATTTAGTACTTATTTATCCAATATCTCCAAACTGATTTCTAGCTTGTGGCTTTTATCAATGAAGAAGCTTGGATCTGAGAGCACTCAGCTAGATCTTAGCATCTTATATAACCCTCCTGAAGCTATTCCTTACCTATTTAATTAACTATAAAACTATGAGCCCAAGATGAAAACACAATGTTTTCAATCCAAGCTCATTTGTTTGTATAATCATATAAATCTGAACTGAGTTCAGTATCTATACATTTTAGTTTCTTTTAAAAAACACAGACACCATCATCATATTGGCAGGTTTGGTATAAAAATCAAAAGTCACAAAAATGTATGCATAGTTACTGAAGTGGGTTCAGATATATATGATTATACAAGCAAATCAGCTTGGATTGAAAACATTGTTGTGTTTTTATCTTCAGCTCATAGTTTTATAGTTAAATAAATAAAATGTGGTTGCTGGAGAATTACATTAGCTGCTAAGATCTAGATATAGTGCTCTGAGATTCCATGCTCCTCATAAATAAAGGCCATATAGACACTAGTCTGGGATATTGGATGAGTAGGGACTAGATAGGGATTTTGTACACAAACCTTCCCCAGAGAACATGCCTTGTTACTTCAACAGCAGATCAACTTTATCTTTAATAACATTCAACCAATGCCAACTTTATTTTTAAAAAACACATATTGGGAAGTGTTCAACCTTCTTGACCATCAAAAACAGAAGGTCTCCAGCAGCCTTTTAACCAACATCTCTCAAATAATGATGATGGAAGTTCTGGAAGTTGCCACCAAAAATCGTAGACTTCCTGTTGAAATTGAACCTGCATGACCTCCCAACAAATGCCTTCCTGCACTATAAAAGAGGTCAGGATATTGACCCTACCTGTATACTGTGACAAAGACAGGAAGAGACGACTGATCACTTCCTCTTTGAATGCACAACTTTGAACAATTTAAGAACTCACTTTCAGCAAAATATGATAAGAAATCACATCTAAATAAACATCAAAATGGTAATTGAAAAAAGGCATATTCTCTGAGATCTGGCTTTCAGCCATAATTAACTTATCCATTTGGACATTGCACTGAAAGCTGGTGTTCCAAGCAGAAACATTGAATAATATATCCACAGCCATTTGGCAGATACTAAACAAAGAAATGGATAGGGAAATAGACTCTGCTGACCCTTTCACAGTGGCACAAACCTAGGACTCCATTGCAATTGCATAAAGCTCTTCCACAACTTCACTGTTTGTTGAGTTGCTTTTTGACTAAAGTAAAGGTGAAAATCCAACCAAGAATAAACACAATCTTACATACTAATAAACAAATGTACATATCAACACTTCTAAACATATCATAACTTTAAACCATCCAATCAACAATGCATTAAATCTAGAAAATAAGGTAAAATATAGATCATCTAACCAGGATACAACACCAATCATACCCAACAAAATGCATCTTATATCACTTCATAAATCTTAAACATGGATACTAGCATTACCTACTAATAACACCTCATTTTAAAAAGTCTTCCCTGCTGCATTTACCATAAATAGATGCTGGAACTTGGGGAACAAAGAGAATGAACTTTAGAGAAATTATACTTCTGTGATTTACTTTTAAAACATCAATTAAACCACAGATGTATCATATTCAAAACATCAATTTAAATATGAACCTTTTTTTTTGCATGCTATCTTATAACCTTTTAATCGTTTGTACTTTTCAGTCAGTATTTCTTTGGTCTAAAGCTGCAATAAATTTGTTTTTGAAGTAAAAATACAATTGATAAAAAAGCAAATAAAAACCATATGTGCAATCAAAATAAACAGTAAACAAGTTTAATGTTAATTTCTAAAATAGGTGTTACTAAAGTATCAATGAATATATGTTTGATTGGTAAAATGGACAGAGAAAAAAAGATAAAAAATTTATAATGGAAAATAATCTTAAAAACCAATCTAAATGATAATTTGTAATATTTGAAAACCATTAATATTACTTTTAAAAAAAATGAAAGAATAAATATTCTCATAAATAAGTATATAAAATTTCTACTATATGTTATCTTTGCCAAAATAGTTTATCCAGTTAAAGCATCACTTTAAATTTAGTATTCATTAATTTAAAGATTACAGGTTCACTTTCCATGCTAATAATATCTCTGGTGAGGCAGGCAACATCTAAAGGAAAGAGAACACTGATTTGAAATATTGTGTTATATACTAATTTGCATGATATTATTAACAGATGAATGTATTTAAAAAGTGTAAATATGGTTTGAACTTTTCTAAAGACATTTAACAATTATTAGTTCATGATGAAAATAGTCCAACATATAATTACAAAATATTATCTCACTAATTTTAACTTGCTGAAGTTCAAGAATGAGGCAGTTAATCAGATGAATATAAATTATAATCAATAAAAATACAATTGATAACATGACACACTCTTCATTATTATGAGTTGTTATAAATGCACAAATATCAAATTTAGGTTGTTTTTAATGATTGGCAAAGATAGCATATAACTACATTCTCTGACATTGTTCATATTTACTTTTCTTACTAGTGAGAAATGTGTCATTCTTCTACAGATACTAAGCACATGGTTTATCTTTACCTTCCTAATTAATGAAAGATATGTTCTATAACTATTGCAAATGAATCCAATGCTTCACTTTTCTAAACCACTAGTTGGAGGATAATAACTAGATAATGACCCAGACTCAAGGCTTCTCCTTACCTTAAATCATTACTAATATATCAATTTTATTCTTGATTTTAACAAATGTCAGAAAAGATAAATTTGTAAAGCTCCAAGAATAGGCAAATTCATTCTAGTTTTAACCAATTGTTTGTCATACAGAGATATTTTTGTCAATAATATGAAGGAGAGAGATTTTTTTCCTCTTAATTACATATTCATTAGGTTAGACCAATTTCATGTTTAATGGCAAATAAATATTAAGCCCTTGTTATCTTCACTACCAGTAAAAGAACTACTACAGAATCCAAGACTTTAAATCACTACTAATATTTCCAAGTAAGTCAAAGATCTTTTTTAACAATTTAAGAGATATTATACAGATACCACCATAGAATCAAAAGCATATCACTAGTGAGGAAGATTTGATACACTTATAGGCAAGGAACCCAAGATTTAGTCTAAGTTGCACAGTTGATGAGAGTTTCCATATATCTAAAAAAAGTTGGGTGTTTCTGATTCTAGAATCTAAGTTCTTCCGATCAATTCCAGCATATCCATCATTCAAACCTCTTATGAACTTCTGTGCAATAAAACCATTTGATTACTATTCATTATTAATAAATAATCAAAGGGTCTTGAGAATTTGTAAAAAGTATAATAATTGAGATTGAGATATCTGGATCGATGACTCATAGGCTTTGAGCTCTGGAATCTATCATTATATCACTGCATTAACATATATAGTTTAATGAAGTAATTTGATGAGGTCTGGAGCTCAAGGCTCATGAATGCAGATCAGCTCTGTCACTTTTGTTAGCTAAACTTACAAACTTCATAGTAACATTTAAATACAAGTACAGTGTATACTTAACTTAGATGTAATTAAATGAAATTTGAACCAAGACTTTCAACCTCCCTTCAGCTATCCACTCCATCTTATACAACTGACATACATGCCCACACATGTGTGAAAAGAATAAATGATCTCCATTATTCATATTTAATTCTGAACTAGCACTCATCAGTTCGTCCAAATTATCATCTTCCACACATATATACTATCAGTGTTTGATTTATATTAAAATAGCAAATCTTCAAACTTTAGTGGAGTAGACTGAAGCCTGTTCATTAAAGTTTGAAGAATTGCTATCTTAATATAAATCGAGCACTAACTATATATGTGTGTGTGGGAAATAATGATCCAGACCAACTAATGAGTGCTAGTTCAGCATTAAATATGAATATTGGAAATCATTTATCTTTTATATGTATGTGGGCATGTATATCAGTTGTATAAGATGGAGTGGATGACTGAAGAAAGCTTGAACGTCTGGGTTCAAATCTACTCTAATTAAACTCCAGAGTAATAAAACACATGTTTATCTATGCTTTAGCTTTGCATTAACCAATCATGAGTAATAATAATCACCAAATAGTTTTATTGCTTGAGAGTTTATAAGAAGTTTTGGGTGCCTAAACTGGAGTCTATTCAATGATCTTATGCTCTAGAATTTGACACTCTACCATATCATGCAAGACAACCTATTTCTTCAGAGCTCATAAGAAGTTAAGCTCCAGATTATGACACCACACCACTGCATTAAACTACATAGGTTAAAAATACGTGATTCTATTGTTTAAGAATTCCTAAGAAATTTGAGTGCCTGAAATGACAAAACTGTAATTAATCTGATAATCTTATAATCCATTCTAACTTTCTATCTTTGCATTGAACCACACGAGACATCAATGAGGAGTGAGATATTATAACATATATGCTCACTCCATAATTTACTCTAATTTAAGATAAACGTTATAAAACAAACCTTTTGCGTAAAATTGCATAATACAAGTCTGTAAGATACGTCGGCCTTTAATTAAAATGTAAAAATATCTACTCAAATATTTTTCTTCTCCTTTGTAAAGACAACTAACTGGACTGGTTACAAGTTTTTCTTTGCCTGCAAGAAAAAGTAAACAATTTTCAAGTTCATTTCAAAAATAAAAAAAAAAACAGACCCGTAATAAAAATAAATGTTTCGTAACTAACAATAAAAGAAAAAGATTCACTACTAATTAAATTAATATAGATGCACCCCTCTTCCCTTTTTGTTTATACATACCGTAGAATTTCTAGTTCGTCTTTATGTAAATATAAAATGTCATTAAATTTTTTTCATGCGGAAAAATCTTTCAAATAAAACTTGTCTAAAACGGAAAAGAAAAAAATGGAATAAGAGGGTAACATTGTAATTAAACGTTTAAATAATATACAGCATTAAAATGTGGGTACGTGCGTGTTAAATTCTCTATCTCAAGACAGGCTTATAAATTAAAAACAACATAATGTGTTAAGCAGATATTCTATCACGGGCGATAATTAACTATAGACGCTTCATTTCTTAATATATTTTATTTCAGCATTTCTACGTTTAATATTGACCTATAAACTTTAATGAGTACCATTATATCATATAAATATATTATAGATAGATTATTATTAATTCGAAATCACTGGTTTTGAATTTGTGAAATCTTTGAATTTCAAAATAAATATATTCGAACTCTTATTATAAACCCAAATTCTGATGAAAGTTTAAATAATCAATTTTTCTACTTATAGTTTATATATATTAAAATACATATTGTATTGTGGTATAAATTTATTTTACTAATAACAATATATTACAATCATTATCAATTTTAATTACTTTCTTTATTAATTCTACACAACCCACTATACATTTATTTTATACAATTTTCTTTTTCCTTTTTTTATGTATTGATTTCTATATTTACATAGCATACCATTTCTAACTTTTTTATACACTGTCCTACAATCATCATCAGAGTAAATTAAAAAAGAGCTCTGATGACGACTGCAGCACAATCGAAACTGTAAGAATAAAGTTTTGATATAAAAATAGTATTGTTGAAGTGTATAAGAAAGTTTGAAATAGTATGATACATTTATTTTATGTATAGGAAATATTGATTAATTAATTAGATAATACAAATATATAAAGATGGTAAAAAATTATAAATATTTGTGTAAATGTAAGTACATAGAAAAGTATATAAAGATATATATATATCAATTAAGAAGGAAAATTTATAATATAAAAAATATATGTGTCTATGATTCATATAGTTATATTTATGTTATGTTTGTTATAAATCTGAAGAAGTTTGTTGGAGCAATTGAAACCATATAGAAGTAATAAAATGATTAAAATTGATCTTGATTGAATTAGCCAATGCAAAAAGAAAATATTAATAATATAATACTTTAAAAATCATAATATACTTTATATTATATCAGCATAAAATTTTTATATCCTAGCAATTGAAACAACACATCAAAATAATCCTTTACAATTTTGTCTGAATAATAGAAATTTTTAAATTAAAGGTTTTTGGATTAATGATTTTCTAATATATATCATCTAGTAATATAATTTACTTAGGCCCTTCATGGAAATTTGTAAAAACTTATGATCTTGCATATAGCAATATTTGATATCAAATCAGCTAAACATTTTGTAGGACAAGTGTGTCTGTCAATCAAATCTAACATAATCAGTTGCATGGAAAGTTGAGCTCATATCACAGAAATTCAGTTTACATTCATACAGATTTCCAAAGCTCAATTTCATATTGTAGTTTGAATGTAAATTCTAAAGTACCCAAGATCAATTCACAGTTGAATAATTTTATAAAAGTCTCATTTATTTTTGAATTAAATAAAATTGTTTAGCTTAAATGACTTAATATATGGTTATTATCTGCATACACACATAAAACTAAACTAGTCAATAAATAATCAAAATTACTTTAAATCCACAACTCAACCAGACTAGCCAAAAAGAAAAAGCACAACCAATGGGTTTACTGCTACAAAAAGACTTCTCAAGTGTAAAGAATTACTTAAGCATTGCCCACAATTCCACTTACCTTTCATACACCCTTAATATTAAAAGAACTTTTAATTAAATTAATTGCTTCATAATCAAAAAAATTTAATAATAAAGATACTTCTTTTTATTTCATTTCTTTCAAAGAACGCAACCTTTGCCTCATCAAAATTAATAATGTGATCTGTATCTTTTTCATGAATATATAAAGCATAACTAAGATATTTATTTCTAACCCTACTTTTATGTACCTTTATTCTTTCATTTAAGCTCAAACTATTCTGACTTATATATACCTTTTTACAGAAACAAGGCATATCCATGAATAGTCTTTCTATCAAAATTTTTTCCTTTGTATTATTTAATAAATTATTCAATGTAACACCCCTTTTCCAAGCAATTTTCTTATTTCCAAACAAATTACTATTTTTACATACAATTCTATAAGAAGACAATTTAAATGACAAACAAATAAAATCATATTATTTTTATAATGATACATTATTACAAATATTATTACTATTAAGTAAAATACTTTTAATAAATTTGTCAGAGTAGGCAACATTCAAATAATTTTTACAAAACTGATCTTTTTGAAACAAAGCTACCCCATTAGAATTATTTAATCTTTTATTTTCTATAACAATAATTTCTTAAAGCAGCTACTTAATGAGATACAGATTGATAGATAGCAGACTTAATTATAGATCTTAACTTCTTACTGTTAACATAGTGACTACATATCAAACAATTACTTTTTATACTTCTAATTACCAATAAATCTAAAAATTTCAATTTACAAAATCTAACCTCCCCTTCTTCTACAACATATTTTATAGAAAGATCAAAACAAATTCATTTACCAACTCTGTTAATTTATCATTTTCAACTACAAGCAAACAATCATCAACATATCTAACAAATAACTTTAAATATATACAATTCTTTTTAATAATAATTTCTTCTTCAAAATAACTAATGTAAATTGAACAAATTAAAGGAGAAATAATATAACCTATTATCCACCATTCCTTAATCTTATAGCTTTATTTCATAAAGGTCAGTTTTATAATGAATAATTGAGTGTTGGATACTCTGATAAATTTGTTAAAAGTAATTTACTTAATAGTAAGAGGCAAACTTCATCATAAATGATCCACATGTCATTAATAGAAAAGATACATGTTTCTCTATTTCTAAGAAATGGACAAGCTGATTGATCTGTAAATATTAAAAATTGTCTTATATACAAAGATTAATTTGCATATATTAGCATACATCAACAATAGCACAACATTTCTAACTCTTTGGCTATGAATATAAGTTAAAAGACATTGAAAGTGCTAAACCTGATATTTAATTTTGATAATTCTAACTTCACCAACAAGCATTCGAAGTGCAGTATAATTATTATTTGTAATGATGTAAAGGATAAAGAAAAATATGATTTTATTTCTTTGCCATTTAAATTGCCTTCTTATAGAATTGTATGTAAAAATAGTTACTTGGAAAAGAGGTATTACTTTGAATAATTCATTAAATAATACAAAGGAAAATTTTGATAGACTATTCCTAGAGTTTTCTTATTTTTGTAAGGAAGTAAGTTTGAGCTTAAATGAAAAAATAAAGGTACATAAAAGTAGGGTTAGAAATAAATATCTTAGTTCTGCTTTATATATTCATGAAAAAGATACAGGTTACAGTATTAATTTTGATGAAGCTAAGATTGTCTTCTTTGAGAGAATTGAAATAAAAAAAAGAATTAAACAATCTTTATTATTAAAAATTTATGTTTATGAAGCAATTAAATTATTTAAAAATATTAAGAATGTATGGAAGGTAAGTGGGATTGTGTTTAATGTTTAGTTTAAATATGTTTTTACTTAATAGTTCTTCACACTTCAGAAGTCTGCTTGTAGCAGTGAAACCATTGTCTGTGTTTAGAGTTGTTTTTTTTTTTTTTTTTGATTCTCTGGTTAAGTTGTGGATTTGGGATAATTTTGATGTTATATATATATATATATATGTGTGTGTGTGTGTGTAATATCAAATAATATAAGTATAATAAAACAATCCACTAGTAGGTAATTCATGTGGGAATGTTACTGGTGTGAGAGTTTAATAATATTTAAATAATATCATATTGCTACTTAAGATGGTGGAATACGCCGAAGCTGGATATAGCAAAGGATGTTAATCTTCAATTTTATATAGACATTTTTTAAAAATTTTGTAGTTTTGTTCTAATGGATATATATATATATATATATATATATATATATATATATATGACTTCTTAAATGTTACATAATCATCAACTTTTCCAAATGTATAACCTAAGACATCATAAAAAACCCTGCAATTTTGATTGGACTAATACATCACAACACTTGAGTCACAAATTTTTAACATCGCCATTATTCTTATTCATATGAAAGCTTTTATATAAGTTTAAGTTATCAGCATAATTTTATGATAAAAATTAAAATGCCCTATAATCATCGGTTAAGCACATGAATAAAAAAGTGAAGGCTTTATAATTGCCAATCATAATGGTTAGTGTGGTTTTTTTTAATCCTTTTTAGTCTCTAGGTGAGAATTGTTAGATATCTATTTATTGGCCAATAGGAATGGTTAGCTTAATTGACCATCACCTGGCTATCTGGAATAAAAAATTTAAACTTGTTTAAAAAAATTTCTATGTTTACTTAGTGCTGATAAATATATTATTCTCAACCCATAAAGCCTCTCTCTATATAATAATTTGACTATACACCAATCAAAATCTTTCAAATTTGTGATGCACTCCTCCAAAGATTGTTATAAACTATAACTATTGTGAATACATGTATGGAGTAAAGTTGATAAATAAATTATTCAAAACATTTTCTAGGATAACAAATTGTTTGTGCAAGCATGAGTACATTTTATGTCAGTGCACAAATCAATTCTGCAATACATAGCTTAGATGTATTAAATGAACTATCATTATATAGTCTTAATTTGTCATTGTTCTTTTAGGTGAACTCTTTGTAAATAAAGCAATGGCTATAATACTATGTGACTTCTTTAGTATTTGTTTAATTTGCACATAATATAGTGGTTTTAACATACTGTCACCATGTTTACAATCATGACAATTAATGCTACTTAGTAGATCAAAAATCAGATCTTCAGACTAATATATAACTATAATCTTTTCTTGGTGGGAAGAGCTGTGGTTGCACTTAAGTATTTCTCAAATCAGCACTCATTTATATATTTATCAAAAATTCAATGATGCCTGTAATTGGCCTAATACTAAAGCTACAGAATTAATAACAAGTCATCTAGGATTTAGTATTCATGATGTAAACATGAAAATTATCTATAAACTAACATTTGAAATACAGGCATTCTTTATATACCTGGAGTTTAATTGTAAATATAGGGAATTTGAACTCAGACTTTGAAGCACCTTCAACTGTCCATGCTATCCCACACCACTAATACACATGACCACACACATGTAAAAAAATCACCAATATACATATTTCATACTGGACCAGCACTCATCACTTGGTCCACATTATCATCTCCCATATATATATATAATCACTGCTCATGTTATATTATATATATATATATATATATAATCACTGCTCATGTTATATTAAGATAGAAAATCCTCATACTTTAATGGACAGGCTTCAATATACTTCAACCTTCAACTCTTCAGCCATCCGTACCATTGAAAATCTGATGACAGAAAGCCTAAAATCTGATGACAGAAAGCCTAAATCCAATGCTGATGTCAATATATATATTGGTGATTATTTATCTTTTCTACATGTGTGTGGTCATGTGTATAAGTGATATGAGATAACATGGATAGTTGATGGGTGCTTGAAAGTCTCAGTTCAAATCCCCTAAATTTACAATAAAAAAAGCTTCAGGTATACGAAGAATGCCTGTATTTCAAATATTACACAGTAACCTGCATCCTGCTCATCCCTCTTCTATGTATTTAAATGGATAAGTTCCTATACATGAGTGGTCAGAGTGACTTGAGGTCAACATGGGTGTGGCAATAATATTGGTATCAGCATGGAATTTGGGATTTTCATCATCAGATTTTCAATGGTATGGGTGACTGAAGAGTTGGAGGTTGCAGTAGATTTGAAGTCTGTTCATTAAAGTATGAGGATTTGCTATCTTAATAAAATCTGAGCACTGATTATATATATATATATATGTGAGGGAGATAATAATCTGGACCAACTGATGAATGCTGGTTCAGCACGAAATACATATATTGGTGATTATTTATCTTTTCTATGTGTGTGTGGTCATGTGTATCAGTGGTATGAGATAGCATGGATAGTTGAAGGGTGCTTGGAAGTTCGAGTTCAAATCCTCTAAATCTACAAACTAACATTAAACAGATGCCATCACAAAGTTAAAAAATACCTGTTGTATCTCAACTTACCTTTAACTAATGGACTAGTTCAGATTCCATTTTATTTAGTTGGATTGAACATTAATTACCATGGACTAATAGACATATGAATAAATAACATCTAACCAATAGTAGCAACAGGCCAATGTGTGGTGAATGCTCAATCCAATTAAAATATGGTGGAATCTGAATTGATTCATACTTAAAGGTAAGTTGAGATATTACAGAACCTTTCTACATCTACATTTCTATCTCTTGCTAGTTTAAAAAATAGTAACCCCTAACAATTCCATTAACTATCCTAAAAGCATGCTTTAGCATATTAAATTAAAAGTTTTTATTCTTACTTTGCTTTGCCATGTACTTAAATATATCATAACATGTATAAAAAATGATAGCTGTAGTGTAACAACAGTGTTTCCAACAAAAAAAAATCCAATGGTCAAAAAATAATATGAAGATGTATTTGCACTTTAACCCGAGCTGTAGAATCCCAGAAAACTTCTGTTGGTGAAACAATCTACATTGAAATGTTTCCCAAGTTAGAATATGATTATGTCACTAATAATAAAAGCTTCCAATAAAAATTCAAGCTTTTAATGAGTTTTCTCTTTCAGTTAAAATTGTAGTTATAACAACTGTATTTAGATCACATGATCACCATTTCTTATACTTGCACATAACTGTTATTAAAACAGGCAAAACTCTCCATACTGTAGTGCCACTCAGTGCCAGCCAGAGTAATCAATGGATGCCAGAAGGCTTGTGCATAAGCCTCCTGACATCCATTGATTACTCTGGCTGGGACTGAGTGGCACAACTGTATTTAGATATCAGCACTAACATGTATATGAAGGGGGAAAAGATAAAATTATCATATTTTGCTTTCTTTATCATTGTTTATTCAAATATCTATTTTTCATAAGTTTCCATTTTTATTTAAAAAATTATTTACATACAGCTTTTGCTTTAATAATATATTTGATTTTTTTAAGAAAAAAATCACTATGTTGAACATATGATCTTTGATAATAATTTTATTTTATTTTTTTTAAATGTTGATTTTTAATACTTCTAAGATTATTTTTAAAACTTATGATGATTTTAATGAGATTTATCTAAAACAAAATTTTTGAAAAATAGTTTTTCAGCACTATTGAATTCTGCTATTTTCTTTTGTTCCACCTGGTGAGAGGTATTATAAATGTTAAACATTTTATTTCCATTTTATACTAAGTTTGACTTAATTTTTTTTCATTTAATTTTAAAACAAATAATATTCTAAAAACCACAATTGACTTTTTTAAATATTTAAAAACTGACTTGCAAATAAGAATAATGTACCATAAATATCATCAACTAAGTTAGTATAAACACTCTTTCAGAAAATGAACAAATTATTTTTTATTTAATTTTTTTAAATGTGAATAAACAAGCATAACAATAAACCTATCAAATTCTGCTTTAAAATCTGATATTTGCTTTATAATAATTATAATATTTAAAGAGATTTTAACACTGTGTCAATTCTGAAACACTGTGTCAATTCTGAAAGATAATGATGTAATACATGTTGTGGTTTTCTTTCTTTGTATTACAGTCAAGTTTATTAACTTCTATTTTTAAAAATGAAAAATAAATGAATAAATTGAACTAATTAGTGTGTAAAAATAGTAAAAAAAATATTTTATTAATAAGCAAAAATATTTTTTATTCCAAAATCTTTGCATAAAAACTAGACCAAAGGGAAGTAAATGTCTTCTGAGTTTTTTAAAATAAACAATAGAGAAATGCCTTATAGCTAAGGTAAATGTTTATAATGCATTAATCTTTTCAGATGTTTTTTTTTAAGTTAAAAGATCAATAAAAGCAGTGTGGCAGAGATTATGTTTTAAGAAAAACCCTTCACTAATATTATAAAAATCGTGAAACAGCAATGTAAAGAGGAATAATTACCATGTTTTTTCAGAAGTAAACAAGCCAAGTTTTCTAATGAATTTTAGAGATATCAAGATAATAAACATACATTTTAGAATATATAATATTGAATTTTAAAAATCTCACAAATTTCACTTTTCAGCAAAAAAACTTTTATTATTGATTACAGTTTTGACTGTACCATGCAGTCTTCATCAGATCTTAATCTATTCTTTCAAATGTCCTCCATTTTACTCTAGTAATTCATGGTACAGTCGAAACTGTAATCAATAATAAAAGTTTTTTGCTGAAAAGTGAAATGTGTGAGATTTTTAAAATTCAATATTATATATGAAGATAGCAAAAACAGAGGAGGAAGAAAAGAATTTAGAAGGACTATATAATATACATTTTAGACTGCTGATTGAAAAGAAATTTTTTGCACTTATAACATTATTGCTACTTTTTAATTTGCAAAGTTGATATTTTATTTTTAAGGTTAATTTTGCCATTTAAACTTGTGTTCTTAATGAAATTTAACTAAAACATAAAGATTTGATAATCAAAAAATAAAGATTTTAACCCTTTTTCAATCTTGTTCTTTAGCTAAAATTTGAGTAATCAGTAGATGGTAACATTTATGAAATCCCTATCTAGTTTGATCTCATCCATATCATCATAGTAGTTTATAGATGATAGATTTTGTCAGTAAAACATAGATTTAATGCAAATGAATTTTTTGAAAATGATACCACTGAATAAGCATTATTTAATAAGCAGTATAATCTAACATTTATTGATACTCAGATTTATGTGAGATACCAAAACTGCAGATGTATAGAGTTTGTTCCTGAAAGCAGTGAGCAAGCTATTATCATTTGCTACTTTTGGTTTTATACTAAACCTGGACAACAGACAGAAATGCCTAGAATTATTAAAAAAAGTCTGAGGTCACCCAAATATATAGATATTAAACTGGTATCAGAACTACCTAACTATGCAATCAAAGTGACTAGTTAGTATTCAAAACATTAAAGGATTTTTTTTCAGATTGTTTGTTTGTTAGTACTAAATGTAAAAGGTGCATTAAATCCAAAAACATCTGGGTTCATTAAAATCCAGATTCAAAACTCTTCTGTGATAAAGATTGGTCCAGTATATGCCATCTGTTGATTATTCAAGCTTCTAATAAATAGCAAAATTGAAGTAGTAATGCTAAAAAGTATTAAGTAAGTTAAAGACATGAGATATTTTTTTATTATTACATACATTTGAAGATAAGATTTTGTTTACTTTTTGATCTTTATTTTTCCTCTATCTATTTTATTTTCATTCTTAACTATTAACAATATGTTAAATGATGAAGGTCTCTCCAAATTTAATCTACTTCTGATCTATACTTTCTTTTTTTCTCATCACTCTGGCAAACTTCCTTATTTATTCAGTCATCTTATATGAGCATTTTTCTAGGTCTCTAACAATGTTGGAAGTCATTTGCAAATTAATGTTTAAGGACTTGTTAGATTGGCTAAGAACTCATAATCAAAAAAAATTCTACATTCGATTAGTAGTATGAACAAAATTTTCCAAGTTTTTCTCTGATCTAGTTTTAAAACTTATACAACGACAGGGCATACAAATGCATGACCACTAGGGCATTACATCCATACATTAAAGCAAATCAGCTTTTTAATAAATAATCCATGACAAAGCAAAAGTCATTATAACAATCTCTCATAACAGTGAAGAGAACGGAAGTTGCCAGTCTTGATAATTGCTGGATGGATGGGAGTTTCAGTGATTTTCCATTCTTATTTTACTCTCTAGCTAAGTATAGAAAAAAAATTTAAATCAACGAATCTCGATTCGAATACGTAGCAGGCGAGTATATTAGTTATGAGATTCTCTCATATTATACATGTATAAATATGCACACAAACACAATTTAATGGTTAAAACAATAATAATTATATTCACATGTTAATATAGTTAATGATGTTAATATATTCTAAGTTCCCTGGATAGTAGCTATTATTTCTATCGCAATAATTAATACAAATTAAGAAAACTAATAAAAAAAACCGTCAAACAAATGGTTTTAAACAAACACATGATGTAAAAAAAAATACTTGATAATAATAAATTATCTAGCAATCAACAATTTAATAAGTTTTAAAAGATCACAATATATATATACATTGTCTTGACAATACGGAATGAGGGAAATTAATTTAATTTGCTACATAAAGCTAGCATTAAAATTTTGATTTATTCTTTTCTTGCAGTTAATATTACCTAATCTATACTTTATTAGTTTCGTTTAAATTAGAATTACTTCATAAATAGCTTGAGATGACAATGCTGATAACCAAATATTATCTTGTCATCTTATTAATTGCGTACAAAAAAAAATAATTTCAACTCATTTATTATTAATCATTTTTGACATTCCTGAGCAATTATTTATATCTAACTCCCACATTGATTGATTCTGAAAGAGAAAGAAGCTGTAACACCTACTATCTTATAATGGAAACGGTAAAGTGTTTCTGAAGGTAGCGAATGTTGAAGAAATGCTCCGTCAAGTTGAAAAGCTGAATTTTAATCAGAAAATAATAAAGGACGACAGATAATATTAAAATGAAGTTGTGGCAATATTTTAAAGATAAAGCAGCAAATGTAAATTAAAATATAATATTAGCTTTAATAAAAAATGAAATATACAAGCTTCCTCTACCGTGGTTTGGTGTACTAGTAGGGGTGGACTCTGAAGCTTACATTCCATGGTCGCGGACTAGCTTTATAATTTCTAGTGCCCCAACTTTTTATGAATTCCTTAACAGTAAATATTTTAATTATATACAAAAAAAAAAAAAAAACAATTTTGGGACACATCTTTAGCATATATTTAATAGTTTTATATTTATCTCTATAAAGGTTTTCTGTCTGAAGACAAGTTTAATTGACTAGGCAATTTGGTAATAACTTTTTAAAAAAAAACATATATTGTTTATTGATCATGCCCTTTATACATAGGATTAAATGAATTGAAATCAAATCTTTATGCGTTATTTAGAAGACTTTTTAATCTTTTTACATTACCATATTGACAATAAGTCGACTAATCTTGGTTTGAAATGCATGTCATACGATTGTCTTAAAATATATGTCATGATAAGATCTGAATTGTCAAGCGTTGGTGGTCGAGTGGTCAGTACAGTTGCCTAAGCAGTTGTCCAGGGTTCCCGGAAGATGCTTTGACACATGATGAGATCTGAATCGATTTTTTGTCAAAAAGTATAGAAAATCCTTTAGATGGTATATAATGATTTGAAGGCATTTAATTTAATTAAATACTTATAGTATCATTAAGTTGCAATATGTATATACATCATTAAACACCAGTCAACACTTAGACACACACACACACACACACATATATATATATATATATAGAGAGAGAGAGGTTGTTGATTGTTATCTACATTGGGATAGTCTAAGAGTTGACTGGTTTCTCATGGTTATATAAATAAATTCTTGATTGTTATTGATATTGTCTAAGTGTTGACTGGTTTTTAATGATATATATATAATGTAACCATATATTTAACCATGTAGATTAGATATGTGTTTTTTTTTATAAGATTATAATAAATAAATTCTTTACACTATTATAATAAAAATCTTAAATTATATATTTCAATAATATGAGTGTTAAAGTAATTCAGTTAGTCTATTTAGCTATCAGTTATTTAAAAGATTGTCTTAGATTGTTTAATACTTATTTGAAAGAATAAAATTAATATTTTTAAAATTAAAGAAGAGTTCATTTAGAACTTAATATGTTTCAAGTATATGTAATAGATTAAGTTGTTCTGCTCTACCTAAAAAAGTTTGTTAGCTTTGTTAGGATTTTTCAAATAAATACAGTAATAGTTATGATTTATTAAATATCAACTTATGTGAGAGTGTTTGAAATTAAAATTTAAAAATAGTAAGTATAACTGACTGAGATTACTATTAATTATTAATTATTTTTAAATAGCAGTCAATGACTAATTTAAATTTATTGTATTAAACATGGCTCATGCATTTAAAATATTGAAAGTTAAAAAGGTTTATTAAAAGTAATGTCTATTTTAAAATTGGGTACATCTATTATAAGTTAAAAGATTTTAGTTAGGATAAAATAAAGAGTTAAATAAATTGAGAATAATATATTTAATAAAAAAAAATGTTTAATTTGAAAATCAGTTAATAATTATATTAAATAATTGATTTGATAATTATTTAGAGCTGATAAAAATCATTAATTAACAAGTGCACCTATTGTCTAGACATCACATGATTAAAGTCAATAATATACTATTAATTTAAATATTATAATGTAGACCTGTAAATGATTGGATTAATAAAAAGCAAATGCAGTAAAGATTTTGGTGTATGGGTGTAAAGAATAGCAACACACACTAATATAAAATAGACCCACATAAAATTTATGGGCACTTTAAATTTTAACTTTATGTTAGTTGAGAAGTAAATTGTTTGGTTTTTATTTAACTTTCTTTTTTAAAAAAGTCAATTTAAAAGTTTAGATTATATTTTTATCATCTTCATGATTGTGTAGAAAACTAGAAAGTTATCCATGCAGTATTTCTACTGAAAGCATATGTTCAACTGATTTATCAAACAATAATTTTAAAAGATGCTAAAAATTCTAATGTATTTCAAAAAAAGCCAAAGGAAAAGAGAAGTCATGTAAGAAAAGTATGTTGTTTCATTGTTATATAACATTAGTTAAATTCTGAAATTTTGCTATAAGACTATCTCTGGCACATTTTAACTAAATTTCAGTTAGTTATTAATACTAATTATTGTTACCAAAAATAGTCTACCTACTTATGACAAGCTAAGATACAAAATCATGTATTTCTATAAAAGTATTAATTATATAATAAAAAAGCAGTAACAATTATTTAAAATGGTCTTAAAAATTATCATGAAAGACAAATTTGTCAAAACCAACATTTTAATTATCACAATGAACAGACTATATCTAGATTGTTTCATGTTAAAACAAATAATACAGCTATTCATCTTAAGTTTACTTATTCATTTATTTATTTGAATACTTTTTTAAATTGCTAACTGCTTCAAACATATTATGTTTAGAAAAGGAATAAATATAATTTAAGTTTATAGTAGTTAACTTATAATAACATTTCATAAAGAGAAATTTTAAATAAAGATTTATCATTCTGTTCATTGCTTCTCTGATTTTATTGCCATTGAAAATGTGTTTAAAAGAAACTATTTACTATTAGAATTATTAGTCATCAGCTCCTGTTATTTTTGCATTTATGAACTTTCACTGCAAACTTTTTCTCAAAATATTTCTACACACCCATATATATATATATGTCTATATATATCTACACACCCATATATATATATATGTCTATTCTATCTTAATTCAGGACTGTGTTTGTGTTTCTATATTACTTCAAAAAAAAACGAAAAGACTGAAAAGTGATAGTTTTTCTTATTTAAAGGAAACAAACTTAATCTCTTAAAAAGGGTATTATAATTATTGTGTGTGTGTATATATATATTATACTTAGAATTATTATAGTCATAGTTTATGTATTATATTATGATTATTATTAATTATTATATTATAAATGTTTGTATGAACAGCATTCTCAAGATAGAATGGGTAAGATATGCAGTAGAATGTTTTATTTATAGATTAATTGTATTATTCCACAGTTTTCAAATGGTTATTTTAAATTACAAATGACTGTACCCAGATGTATAACAGCCCTTTATATATTTATGAAAGGTCTTTATAAATAAAAGTAATATAAATATCAGTATGTGCATGAGAATTTTATATAGGTTATAAATAAAATGGCACTATTAAGCAATAATAGTTTTGTCAGTATACATATAATCTTAAACTGAGTGAATGAATTATATGCCTTTTGTATGTGCATGCAAGATGGATAATTATTCAGAAGTTTATTATTATTAGCCCCATGCCTTTTATTATTAATAATATTATTTTGAGGTGATTTTAAGTGAATATTATAGTACTTTTATAGGTGTTTAACCCCCATCCCATACAAGAGAGTGCAACTCATTTATTCATGGCATACAGTACTGGGTGTTCATCCGTATTTTTGCTAGTCCATATTTTTCTTATCCACTATGCTTAGAATTTCAATATTAAAATATATTGTGGTATACATCCTCAAGTATGTTCAGCTTTACAATTCATTATTAACTGCATTATAATTTTTTTAATTTAAAGTATATTATCAGTGTCAAACACAGTTATTTCCTGGCCCAACATAGGTATTGCTAGTATCATAAGTGTATTATATTGCATAATATTTATTGTTATTCTATTAATATATATTAAACATCTCCGTACTGATTTTGAATACTGTTTTTGATTAAATAAAGTCTATAATATCTCCTAGTAGCCTGGGCAAAGGCATAGAGGTATATTGTTTTTATTTTGTGGGTACTGATTTGAAATAAAGATCGAATTTGATGAATAAGAGAACTAGTGAATATAATTCATATGATGAAATTGTATAAATGGTTTTTAAGAAAGGTACACCAATGTATAAAGTTATTAATATACGTAAATATAATATAACAGGTTAAAATAAATAATAATAATCATTGTAAATAATTATTTTTATTATTAATTAAATACGTTTTTGATTTGTTGCCATTATAATATTATTGCATTAGCACAAATCTATTTATCAAAAATCTACTTTAATAAAGTTTACACTAATAATCATTTATTAATAGTACATTTCAATGGTCACATAGTGTTTATATATTAATTTTGCTTAATAATTATTTAATTATTCTACCTGCTTTCTTAAAAGATAAATGTTACATTATTTACTTCATTTTAAATGCACTTATTATGTAGTTGGTACATAAAAGATGCCTTTATTGTCTTCTACATTATTTTGATATTTCTTATTCAAATTTGCATCAGAAAGTATAAGATTTCTGTGTTTTATGGTCAATAGAAGCAACATAATTATATTTTAATAATTGTGAAGTATTTAAATGTTTTTCAGGTTATCAATAATATATTACTTAAGTATTTGAGTACTCTGTTATTATGTAATTTTATTTCTATTATCTTAAAAATACCAAGATTCCAAAATAAACTATGACAAGTGTCAAATGTTCCTTATCTAGCTTAAATAATAATCATCATATTTTTGTTAAGAAGTTAAAGTATTACCATTACCATTTTGTTCCAAGTGCATTTTATTTTGAATTTGAACCCTGAAATCAAGATATTTTATACTTGCAAAAGTACTTATATTTGAGATCAATATATTTACAATTAAAAAAAACTATATTTGAGATAAAAATAAGATATTTTGAATTATAAAAGAATGTATTTTAATAATTATATTTACTCATTGTATTGTTTACAAGAGGATTCATACTCTGGTATTATAAAAATCCATGTTATATGGTGCCTGTTCATGTAATGTCTGATTGCTAACCATTATCTCTTTGTTTTGTCAATGTTCTGTGGCTGATCGACTCTTTGTTGGATTTCTTATAAACATACTTTGATACTTTTTCATATTAATACTAATATAAAAAGAAATGCTAACTCAGAGCCAAAATATATTTATTAAATAATTAGCACCAAGTAAGATTTAGCTTTTATGTCATATTCAAAATTATTCATTACATATTCAGATTTTTTAATGAATTACATCTTTTTGTTTTTGATCGTTTCACTCTTCACACATTATTTTAACACAACTTGTATGAAAACTATGGCTGTGTTTTCTTTTGTGATTGTAAAAGAATGATGTATTAGTGGCATCGTTTTTGTTTGTGACTTTTTATACATTAGAAAATAGTGTGTCATTCTTGTGTTAAGTTTAACCTTACACTCACTATAATATATATATATATATATATATATAT